>JASTWF010000291.1:0-164923 GCA_030390025.1 Squalus acanthias | reverse complement strand
TACCCTTTGAAACCCTTTCATAATCTCAAAGAACTCTATCTGATCATCCCTCGGTCTTCACTTTCCTAAAGGAAAGAGCCCCAGCCTGTTCAGACTTTCCTGACAGGTATAACCTCTGAGTTCTGGTATCATTCTAGTAAATACTGTTTGTACTTTCGCCAGTCCCTCTATGTCCTTTTTATAAGATGGAGACCATGTTCGCAGTACACCAAGTCTGGTCTAACCAAGGTTCCATACAAGTTTAACATAACTTCTGTTCTTTACAATTCTATCCCTCTACATAGATTACATAGATTACAAAGAAGATAGGAGCAGGAGTAGGCCATCCCGCCCTTCGAGCCTGCTCCGCCATTTAATGAGATCATGGCTGATCCTCCAATTCAGTATCCCGTCCCCGCCTTCTCTCCGTAACCCTTAACCCCTTTTGCCTGTAGAAATATATCTAATTCCCTCTTAAATATATTTAATGAGCTGGCGTACACTGCCCTCTGTGGCAATGAGTTCCACAGGTTCACCACCCTCTGAGTGAAGAAATTCCCCCTCATTTCTGTCCTAAATGGTTTAGCCCTTATCCTTAAATTATGTCCTCTAGTTCTGTTCTCACCCGCCAAGGGAAACATTCCTTCTGCATCTAGTCTGTCTAGACCTGTCAGAATTTTATACACTTCTATGAGGTCCCCTCTCAATCTTCTAAATTCCAGTGTGTACATCCCTAAACTACATAGTCTCTCCTCATAGGTCAATCCCGCCATTCCTGGTATCAGCCTGGTGAATCGCCGCTGCACCCCCTCCATGGCAAGAACTTATTTCCTCAGATGAGGCGACCAAAACTGTACACAGTACTCGAGGTGTGGTCTCACCAGTGCCCTGTACAGCTGCAGCAAGGTATCCCTGTTCCTGTATTCCAACCCTTTTGCTATGAAGGCCAGCATACCGTTTGCGTTCTTGACCGCCTGTTGCACCTGCATGCTCGCCTTCAGTGACTGGTGTACAAGAACACCCAGGTCTCTCTGTACTTCCCCCTCTCCCAATTTATTGCCATTTAAATAATAATTTGCCCTCCCGTTCCTGCACCCAAGGTGGATAACTTCGCACTTGTCCACATTATAGTGCATCTGCCATTTATCCGCCCAATCACCCAGTCTGTCCAAATCGCTCTGGAGCTTCCTTGTCTCCTCCTCTGAGCCCACCGCCCCCCCACCCCTCCTAGTTTAGTGTCGTCTGCAAATTTGGAAATGCAGCATCCGACTCCCTGATCCAGGTCATTAATGTAAATTGAGAACAGCTGGGGACCCAGGACAGATCCCTGTGGTACCCCAGTTGTTACTGCCTGCCATTCAGAAAATGAGCCGTTTATTCCAACTCTCTGTTTTCTATCTGACAGCCAGTTCTCTATCCACGTCAATACTTTCCCCTTTATCCCATGAGCTTCAATTTTCCATGCTAATCTTTTATGTGGGACCTTATCGAAGGCCTTTTGGAAGTCCAGGTACACCACATCTACTGGCTCTCCCCCATCTATTTTACCAGTTACTCCCTCAAAAAATTCCAATAGATTAGTCAAGCACGATTTACCCTTTGTAAATCCATGTTGACTCTGTCCTATCCTGTCCCCATTTGCTAAGTGCTCCGCTATTTCATCCTTAATGATGGACTCCAGCATTTTGCCCACAACTGATGTAAGGCTTACAGGTCTGTAATTACCTGCTTTTTCCCTACCCCCCTTTTTGAATAGTGGGGTAACGTTAGCTACCCTCCAATCCATGGGCACTGTTCCCGAGTCTAATGAATTCTGAAAAATCATACTTAGTGCATCCGCTATCTCTAGGGCCACCTCCTTCAGTACCCTAGGATGCAAGTTATCAGGCCCTGGGGATTTGTCCGCCTTGAATCCCTTTAGCTTCCTTAACACCATATCCTTAGAGATATTGATTTGCGTCAGTTCCTCTAGAAATGAACCCCAGTGCTTTCTTTGTTTTTATGGCCTTATCAACCTGCATTGCAACTTTTAGTGATTTATGTAACTGTTTCCTCACATCCATCTGTCCCTCAACCCCGTTTAGAACTTATTCTCCGTATTCTTCCTATTAAAATGCACTACCTCGCATTTCTCTATATTGAGGTTAATTTGCCGTTACATACCCATTCTGCAAGTTTATTAACGTCCTCCTGTATTTTGTCGCAGTCCTCCTCTATATTAAGTATAAACCCCCATTTGGGTGGCATCCACAATGTTTGAAATTGCACTTCCGATTCCTGAGTCCTAATTGTTGAAGTAAATGGTGAACAAAAGTGTTGCCAGCACCGATCCTTGCGAAACACCACTTCCCACCATTGGCCAACTTCACTTCTTTTGAATTCTATTGCCTTAGAAATAATCCCCAATTCATTGTTAACATTTTAATTGCTTTGCTGTCCAGTGATACTGCTTTTAATTATTTGTTCACCTTTATCCCGAGATCCTTTTTCTCTTCTGCCACGTTCAGTTTCTTATTTTCTAAGGTATCCTTGATTATAGAATCATGGAATGATACAGCACAGAAGGAGGCCATTCGGCGCACCGTACCTGTGGCGGCTCTTTGGTACAGCTGTCCAATTAATTCCACTCCTCTGCTCTTTCCACAGTATTTTATGTTATCTCAACTATTTTTTCCAAATCCCCCTTGAAAGTTACTATTGAATCTGCTTCCACCGCCCTTTCAGGCAGCGCATTCCAAATCACAACAACTCGCTGTGTAAAACAAAAGCTTCCTCATGTTGTCTCGGGTTCTTTTCCCAATCACATTAAATCTGTGTCCTCTGGTTACCGACCCCACTGCCACTGGAAACAGTTGCTCCTTAATTACTCTATTAAATCTATGGAGTCTTTAGAACACCTCTATCAAATCTCCTCTTAACCTTCACTGCTCTAATCAGAACAACCCCAGCTTCTCCAGTCTCTCCACATAACTGAAGTCCCTTGTCCCTGGTACCATTCTAGTAAATCTATTCTGCACACGCTCCAAGGTCTTGACATTTTCCTAAAGTGTGGTGTCCAGAATTGGACACAATGCTCCAGCTGAAGCCGAATCAGTGCTTTATAATGTTTTCGCATAACTTCATTGCTTTTGTACTCTACTGCTTATTAATAAAGCGAATGATCCCGTATGCTTTATTAACATACTTCTCAAATTGTCCGGCCGCATTCAAAGATTAGTGTACATACATGCCTAGGTCCCTCTGTTCCTGCACTCCCTTTATAGTTACACCATTGAGATCACATTGCCTCTTCTAATTTTTCACTTCACAATTCTCTGTGATCAATAGAATCTGCCCAGTGTCTACCTAATTGAATCAGAGTTCGGGCAATGCTGTAAGCAAAGGGATTGGATTCCGAAAGAAACGCCATCAGAGAAGTGTAGGATCATGTCAGGGACGTCTCTGAAGCTCTCAATCGCTCCAGCCTGAGGAACAGTTTATAAGGTTAAAGACAAATGTTCTTGGCATTTAGTTTCTTTATTTCGGCTCCAATTTTATTTTATTGTGCTAATGGAAAATATGCCGGTAAACTGAGTAAGGAGATAACTTTATATGCAGGAATGAGGGTCAGTTAGAAGGTGTTGCATGAATGACTTTTAAACCGAAGGTCAGCCAGGAGCGTATTGAATGGTGGAGTAGGCTTGAATGGCCGAATGGCCAACTCCTGCTCCTATTGCTTATGTTCTCTTGTTGACCAGTCAGTCTACGTCCTCCTGAAGTCTGTTACTATCCTCCTCATTGTGTGCTACATTTCCGAGTTTTGATGCCCTCTATACCCAACTCTAGGTCATTAAAATATATCAAAGAGAGCACTGGTCCTAATAGCGACCCCTGGGGAACACCTCTGTATAATTCCCTCCAGACTGAAAAACAACCGGCAACCAATACTCTCTGCTTTCTGACCCTTAGCCAATTTGGTATCCATGCTGCCCTGTCCAATAAACGCATGGACTACAATTTTATGAACAGTTATGTCATGTGCTACTTTGTCAAACGCCGTTGGAAAGTCCATATACACAACATCAAACGCACTACCCTCATGATGTTATATTTTCCTACCAAAGTGCATCACCTCGCATTCATCTCTGTTAATGGTCACTTGTCACTTAACTGCGCAGTCTGTATGTTTTCTAATGTCTATTGTGAGATGTCATGTAGAGAAATGTCTTTTCAATATTTGAAGCAAAGCATCAGTGTATTGAATAAAAAAAATAATAATTAATAAAGGCAGCCATCTAAAACTGTGTGTGGTTTTGAAATTTTATCAGAAAATCTGAGGCTTTATTGCAAATTAAACTCTTGGCTTCTCACATTGCACCACTGCTTTTCGAAGAAGTCGGTGAAGATATTATTTATTTCAAATAACAGAACTGCTCTCCTGTTTGCTTCAGGCTCCCTTTGTGACTTCCGATATATTTATCGCACATCGTAAACTCCTCCCCACCCCATCTAATATCCTCACCTCCACTCCACCCCACTTAATATCCTCAGCTGCTCCCCACCCCACCTAATATCCTCAGCCCCTCCTGAACCCACCGAATGTCCTCAGCTTCTCCACACACAACTGATATCCTCAGCTCCTCCCCACCACACCTAATATCCTCAGCACCTCCCCACCCCACCTAATGTCCTCAGCTCCCCCTGAACCCATCTAATATCCTCAGCTCCTCCCCACCCCAATTAATATCCTCAAATCCTCCCCACCACACCGAATATCCTCAGCTCCTCCCCACCCCACCTAATATCCACAGCTCCTCCCCACCCCATCTAATATCCTCAGCTCCTCCCCACCCCACCTAATATCCACAGCTCCTCCCCACCCCACCTAATATCCTCAGCTGCTCCACACCCCACCTAATATCCTCAGCTCCTCCCCACCCCACCTAATATCCTCAGCTCCTCTCCACCCCACCTAATATCCTCAGCTCCTAACCACCACACCTAATATACTCAGTTCCTCCCCACCCCATCTAATATACTCAGATCCTCTGCATTTCATTTAATCTCATCCGCTCCTCCCCACCCCACCTAAAATCCTCATCTCCTCCCCACCCCACCTAATATCCTCCGCTCCACCCCACCCCACCTAACATCCTCAGCTCCGCCCCACCACACCTAATTCCCTCAGCTCCTTCCCACCCCACCAAATATGCTCATCTCCTCACCAGCCCAACTAATATCCTCAGTTCCTCCCCACCCCACCTAATATCCTCAGCTCCTCCCCACCCCACCTAATATGCTCATCTCCTCACCAGCCCACCTAATATCCTCAGCTCCTCCCCACCCCACCTAATAACCTCAGCTCCTCCGCACCCCACCTAAAATCCTCAGCTCCTCCCCACCCCACCTAACATCCTGAGCTCCGCCCCACCCCACCTAATATCCTCAGTTCCACCCCACCCCACCTAATATTCTCAGCTCCTCCCCACACCACCTAATATCCTCAGCTCTCCCCCAACCCACCTAATATCCTCAGCTCCTCCCCACCCCACCTAATATCCTCAGCTCCACCCCAACCCACCTAATATCCTCAGCTCACCCCGCCCCTCCTAATATCCTCAGCTCCTGCCCTCCCCACCTAATATCCTCAGCTCCTCCCCACCCCACCTAATATTCTCAGCTCCTCCCCACACCTCCTAATGTCCTCAGCTCTCCCCCACCACACCTTATATCCTCAGCTCCTCCCCACCCCACCTAATATCCTGAGCTCCTCCCCACCCCTCCTAATATCCTCAGCTCCTCCCCACCCCACTTAATATCCTCAGCTCCTCCCCACCCCACCTAACATCCTGAGCTCCGCCCCACCCCACATAATATCCTCAGCTCCACCCCACCCCACCTAATATTCTCAGCTCCTCCCCACATCACCTAATATCCTCAGCTCTCCCCCAACCCACCTAATATCCTCAGCTCCTCCCCACCCCACCTAATATCCTCAGCTCCACCCCAACCCACCTGATATCCTCAGCTCCTCCCCATCCCACCTAATATCCGCAGCTCCTCCCCGCCCCTCCTAATATCCTCAGCTCCTCCCCTCCCCACCTAATATCCTCAGCTCCTCCCCACCCCACCTAATATTCTCAGCCCCTCCCCACACCTCCTAATATCCTCAGCTCTCCCCCACCACACCTTATATCCTCAGCTCCTCCCCACCCCACCTAATATCCTCAGCTCCACCCCAACCCACCTGACATCCTCAGCTCCTCCCCACCCCACCTAATATCCTGAGCTCCTCCCCACCCCTCCTAATATCCTCAGCTCCTCCCCACCCCACTTAATATCCTCAGCTCCTCCCCACCCCAGCTAATATCCTCTGCTCCTCCCCACGCCAACCAATAAAGGATGGAATCACTGTAATACAGAGAAATGATATTGGGTCAAAGGATCAGGCTTATGAAACAGTTTGGGTCGAGATGAGGAATAATAAGGGGGAAAAACACTGGTGGGAGTATTATATCGGCCTCCTAATAGTTGCAACTCTGCTGGAAGAAGTAATAATCAGCAAATAGTTGGGGCATGTAATAAGGGAACAGCTATAATTCTGGGGGATTTTAACGATCTTATTAACTGGACAAATCAAATTGGGCAAGGCAGCCTTGAGGAAGAGTTTATTGAGTGTATTAGGGATGGATTTCTTGAGCAGTATGTAACTATTCCTACAAGGGGGCAAACAACCTTGGACCTGGTCCTGTGAAATGATTCAGGATTATTTAATTATGTCCTAGTTAAGGATCCCCTTGGAATCAGTGACCATAACATGGTTGAATTCCATATCCAATTAGAGGGTGAGAAGTTTGGTTCTCTAACAAGCGTACTGACCTTGAATAAAGGAGACTATGTTGGTATGAGAGCGGAATTGATTAAAGTGGACTGGGAAAACAGATTAAAGGGTAAGACGGTACATTAGCAGTGGTGTTCATTTAAGGAGTTATTTTAAAACTTTCAAAAAATATATATTCCACTGAGGAGAAAAGGGTGTAAAAGAAATGACAGCCATCCGTGGCTAAGTAAAGAAATTAAGGATAGTATCCGACTAAAAACAAGGACATATAAGGTAGCCAAACTTAATGGGGGGATAGAAGATTGGGAAGTCTTCAAAAGACAGCAAAAAGTAACTAAAGGATTGATTAAGAAAGGGAAGATAGATTATGAAAATAAATTTGCAAAAAATATAAAAACAGATAGCAAGAGTTTCTATAGTTATATAAAAAGAAAACGGGTGGCTAAGGCAAACATAGGTCCCTTAGAGAATGAGACCAGGAAATTAATGGTGGGAATCATGGAGATGGCAAAAATGCTGAACAGATATTTTGTTTCAGTCTTTATGGTAGAGGACACATAGAATAGCCCAACACTGGACAAACAGGGGTTTCTCGGGGGGGAGGAGCTAAATACGATTAAAATCACTAAGCAATTGGTACTCAGTAAAATAATGGGACTCAAGGCGGATAAATCCCCTGGACCTGATGGCTCACATCCTAGGGTCCAGAGGGAAGTGGCAATAGGGATTATGGATGCTTTGGTAATAATTTTCCAAAATTGCCTGACTCAGCAAAGGTCCCGGCAGATTGGAAACGTGATAATGTAACACCCTTATTTAAAAAGGGTAGTAGGCAGCAGGCTGGAAATTATACATCAGTTAGCCTAACATCTGTGCTCGGTAAAATTTTGGAGTCTATTATTAAGGAGACAGTAACGGAACATTTACATAAACATAATTTAATAGGACAAAGTCAGCATGGCTTTATGAATGGGAAGTCATGTCTGACAAATTTGCTTGAGTTCTTTGAGGACATAACGTACAGGGTGGATAAAGGGGAACCAGTGGATGTAGTGTATTTAGACTTACAGAAGGCATTTCACAAGGTGCCACATAAAAGATTATTGCTCAAGATAAAAAAAATCACTGCATTGGGGGTAATATTCTGGCATGGGTGGAGCATTGGCTATCTAACAGGAAGCAGAGAGTTGAAATAAATGGTTCATTCTCGGACTGGCAACCAGTAGCCAGTTGTGTTCCGCAGGGGTCGGTGCTGGGTCCCCAACTCTTTACAATCTATAATAACGATTTGGAGGAGGGGACCGAGTGTAACATATCAAATTTTGCAGATGATACAAAGATGGGAAGGAAAGTAGAAAGTGAGGAGGACATAAAAATCCTACAAGGCGATATAGACAGGCTGGGTGAGTGGGCGGAGATTTGGCAGATGCAATACAATATTGGAAAATGTGAGGTTATGCACTTTGGCAGGAAAAATCAGAGAGCAAGTTATTATCTTAATGGCGAGAAACTGGAAAGTACTGCAGTACAAAGGGATCTGGGGGTCCTAGTGGAAGAAAATCAAAAAGTTAGTATGCAGGTGTAGCAGGTGATCACGAAGGCCGACGGAATGTTGGCTTTTATTGCTAGGGGGATAGATTGTAAAAACAGGGAGGTATTGCTGCAGTTATATAAGGTATTGGTGAGACCGCACCTGGAATACTGCATCCAGTTTTGGTGTCCATACTTAAGTAACGACATACTTGCTCTCGAGGCAGTACAAAGAAGGTTCATTCGGTTAATTCCGGGGATGAGGGGGTGGACATACAAGGAGAGGTTGAGTAGATTAGAACTCTACTCATTGGAGTTCAGAAGAATAAGAGGCGATCTTATTGTAACATATAAGATTGTGAAGGGGCTTGATTGGGTGGATACGGTAAGGATGTTCCCAAGGATGTGTGAAACTAGAACTAGGGGACATAATCTTAGAATAAGGAGCTGCTCTTTCAAAACTGAGATGAGAAGAAACTTCTTCACTCAGAGGGTAGTAGGTCTGTGGAATTTGCTGCCCCAGGAAGCTGTGGAAGCTACATCATTAACTAATTTAAAACAGAAATAGACAGTTTCCTAGAAGTAAAGGGAATTAGGGGTTCCGGGGAGCGGGCAGGAAATTGGACATGAGGCTGAGTTCGGATCGGTCAGGGCCCTGTGGGTGGCGGAGCGGGCCCAGGGGCTGAGTGGCCGAGTCCTGCTCCTACTTCTTGTGTTCTTTAGATTTGAGGTTAGGATCAGATCAGCCATGATCTCATTGAATGGCGGAGAAGGCTCGAGGGGCCGATTGGCCTACTCCTGCTCCTATTTCTTATGTTCTTATATGCCCAAGTCACGATAGTGTTTGACTTGGAGGGGAACTGGGAGGTGATGGTGTTCCCATGCACCTGCTGCCCTTGTCCTTCTAGGTGGTGGAGGTCGCATGTTTGGGAGTTGCTGTCAAAGTTGTAGTCGAGTTGCAGATGTATAAAGTCGCTCTCTTTCACCCCTCCCCCTTCCACCTCACTCTCTCTCCTCCCATAGAGGCCAGAGTCTTGTGTAGGCCCAGACCGGGTGGCGGGTTCCCTTTCCTGAAGGACATTAGTGAACCAGTTGGGTTTTTACGACAATCCGGCAGCTTTCATGGTCACTTGTTTCTCGTGCCGGCCACACAAATTCCCAGATTCATTCAGCTCAATTTCACAATCTGCCTTTGTGTTTTTGTGGATTCTCTCTCACCCTCTCTTTTTCCTGTTTCTAATAAATTTTACAGGGTGTTAGAAGGGGAGGATTTGCAGACGGAAAACTTAAACCAAACATCACTTCAGGATCTGACAGAGTCGCTCAATTAATCAGGACCTTTGAGCATGGAAGCAGAAAGCACCATTCAGAGCGAGGTGAAACTGTACACGTGTTCTGTGTGTGGACGAGGCTTCAGCCGATCCTCTGACCTGTCGAGACACAAGCGCAGTCACACCGGGGAGAGGCCGTTCACCTGCTCTAAGTGTGGGAAGGGATTCACTCGATCATCCAACCTGCTGACACACCAGCGAGTTCATTCTGGGGAGAGGCTGTTCACCTGCTCCGAGTGTGGGAACGGATTCACTCGGTCATCCAACCTGCTGACACATCAGCGAGTTCACAAGTGATTGCAGGGGTTGGATTCTGCTGTTGTTGCTGCTGTTAATCACATCCTGAACTGAATCGTGTTCACACTGACAGCTGGGGTTTGTTTCTGCTGATATTAATAACCCCTGTAATTGGGCCGGAGTTTAAATTTTTGGATATATGTCAAATAAATCAGCTTTGCTTTAAACACATTGTTGTGGATTTTTGTCGTTCCCACCTGAGTGTTTAGCATCACCTGGCTGGAGCTCAGAAAGGACAATCTGGGGGGAGGATCGTACGGCGGGAACAGAACTACAGCCTGGACACAGTCCTTCAGGGCCACACTGAGAGGGACAAACGGCACTTTGGTCTTTCTCGTCTGTCTTCACTGAAAGGAAAGTTGCCGGGCAGATTAAGAACATAAGAAAATATAATAGGAATTAGAAGCAGGAGTAAGTCGCACAGCCCCTCGAGCCTGCTCCGTTATTCAATAAGATCATGGTTGATCATCCACCTCAACTCCACTTTCCCGCCCGATCTCCATATCCCTTGATTCCCCTAGAGTCCAAAAATCTATCTATCTCAGCCTTGAATATACCCAAAGACTGAACATTCACAGCCCTTTGGGGCAGAGAATTCCAAAGATTCACAGCCCTCTGAGTGAAGAAATTCCTCCTCATCTCAGTCTGAAATGGCCGACCCCTTATCCTGAGACTATGCCCCCTAGTTCTAGACACTCCAGCCAGGGGAAACAACCTCTCAGCATCTACCCTGTTAATCCCCTTCAGAATCTTGTATGTTTCCATGAGATCACCTCTCATTCTTCTAAACTCCAGAGAGGAGCGGCCCATTCTACACAATCTTTCATCATAGGACAGCCCTCTCATCCCAGGAATCAATCCAGAGAACCTTCGTTGCACCGCCTCCAAGGCAAGTATATCCTTCCTTAGATAAGGAGACCAAAACTGTGCACAGTACTCCAGGTGTGGTCTCACCAAGGCCCTGTACAATTGTACCAAGACTTCCTCACTCTTATACTCCAACCCCTTGCAATAAAGGCCAACATACCATTTGCCTTCCTTATTGCTTGCTGTACCTACATGCTAGCTTTCAGTGTTTCTTGCACAAGGACACCCAAATCTCTCTGAGCACCAATATTTTAAAGTATATCACCATTTAAAAAATATTCTGTTTTTCTATTCTTCCTACCAAAGTAAATAATCTCACATTTCCCGACATTATACTCCATCTGCCACCTTACTGCCCACTCACTTCGTCTATCTATATCCCTTTAATCGTGAGGCCTGTAAGGAATGTGTCCCAGCTGCTCTCTTCGATGGGTCAGAGCTCCTGGGCACGGAACAGAAGGCTCCTTTACAACTGTGTTTAAAGTCAGGAAGAACAACGGTGAATGCTGGAAACGTGCTGTCAAATCAGAGATTGGTGTCAAACTGCGATCTGTTCCTGACTGAAAGTGAAACGGCAGGGTTAAGTTTCCAGTCTAAAAATGACTGGTAATTATTCCACGAAGATTTAATTTGTGTGTGTGAGACAGTCCTGTGTCTATCATTCTAAGGCAGGTGTAAGCTCATTTAAAATAATCCTGTTTAAAATAAATTGTTTAAAGTCTGCATTAAAATAGCAGAGGGAGGAGTTCACAGGAGCCTGTTAACTTTTGGTACAATTATACAACAGACATTTGATCTCCACATAAAGAAGGACCTGCAGCGTGTTTCCAGGAATTCCCTGTTTTATTGATGTGTGCGTGTTAGACACAAGGATAACTAAAAATACAGGACCCGGAACATCCATGGGGTGCGATCCCGACAGTTACTCTGGGATCACTCCCGCTGCGGAACTCCAGCACTGAGCCTGCTGAAGGATGTACAAATGTGAGAAGTCGCACAACACCAGGTTATAGTCCAACAGTTTTAATTGAAACCACAAGCTTTCGGAGCGCTGCTCCTTCGTCAGGTGAAGTGAAGAGATGTATATCGGCACAGCATATATAGTCAGAGAACACTGCCAGGTGACTACAGTTAATCTTTCTAACTGCCCTTTCTCACAACTCGGCAGAGAGACAATCACAGCAATCAAAGGTGTGAAAGGTTGTCGGCTCAGGGTGAGAAAGCTGGGTTTCAGTATCCTGACACATATATGGTGAGGAATCAGAGCAATCCTTACTAAGGAACCGTCTGAGGTTTTATCCACCGGGATGAGATGGGATGGGATGATTGATTGATTTATTTATTTAATGGTTTGAAGCATCGGTCTAGTCTTGTTAATAACTGTCAGAAGCTGTGTGCAATGTCTAATTGCTGTGGGATTATGTGGGTAATATCTGTGTTGAAAGGATGGGGTGAACCTTGTAACAATCCCCCAGAGATGAGCTGGAATTGAGGGACAGGACTGAAGGTGAGCAATAGTGCCCTGCACTTTGTACTAATTAGTGACAGACTCTGTGTGTTAAAGTTTACTAATTCACACTTGTGTTGTGCTGTGCCGATTGCTCCCAGTTTGTGAATGTTCAGGATTGTTTTTGCTGCAGTATTTTCTATTGAGCTTTGGCGGGACCCACTGATTAGGTGAGACAGAGCCTGGAGCCGTGACCTCACAGCAGCGCCGGATGGACGGCCGCAGGGCCCTAATGCCCACTAGGTGCACCAGCTCTCAGCGGGTTCAGAGCAACAACTGAAAAGAGCCACACAAAGTTTTTGTCGTGTGTGTGTGTGTACAAAGCTCATCATTCTTAATGTGTGCAAGCACATTCCACAGAGATAAATCATTATCTTCACCCATTACTGATCAGCATTTTATTTCCTTTATTCACAGTGTAACTTCAGAGCGTTGAATCCCTTTAACATTTATTGATAACCCATTGTCTTGTGGGCTCTTGTTTAGAAAGTGATGTCACAATGACCATTCCGTTCCCAAGCTGAGCCTGTCTGTCTGCAGTATTCAGTGGGAAAGGGAATTAAATCACACCGAGGATAATGAGCAGCCACCCACCAGTCTCTGCACTTTATTGTCCAGTGATCATCCTCCCCATCACACAGAAGGTCCTGGTATAAACCAAAAGTGGGGCATGATCGGTGCAAGTGATGGTAAAATTGAAACTGTACCTGGACCGGACATCCCTCTCCACAGTCCAAGGACAGGTACAGCACAGGTTAGATACAGAGTAAAGCACCCTCTACACTGTCCTATCAAACACTCCCAGGGCAGGTACAGCACGGGTTAGATACAGAGTAAAGCTCCCGCTACACTGTCCCATCAAACACTCCCAGGGCAGGTACAGCACGAGTTTGATACAGAGTAAAGCTCCCTCTACACTGTCCCATCAAACACTCCCAGGGCAGGTACAGCACGGGTTAGATACAGAGTAATCAGAGTAAAGCTCCCTTTACATTGTCGCATCAATCACTCCCAGGAAAGGTACAGCACGGGTTAGATACAGTGTAAAGCTCCCTCTACACTGTCCCAACAAACATTCCCAGGACAGGTACAGCACGGGTTAGATAGTGTAAACAGAGTAAAGCGCCCACTGCACTGTCCCTCATACACTCCCAGGGCAGGTACAGCACGGATTAGATACAGAGTAAAGCGCCCTCTACACTGTCGCATCAAACACGCACAGGGCAGGAACAGCACGGGTTAGATACAGAGTAACGCTCCCTCTACACTGTCACATCAAACAATCCCAGGGCAGGTACAGCACGGGTTAGATACAGAGTAAAGCTCCCGCTACATTGTACCATCAAACACACCCAGGGCAGGTACAGCACGGGTTAGATACAGAGTAAAGCTCCCGCTACACTGTCCCATCAAACACTCGCAGGGCAGGTACAGCACGGGGTAGATACAGAGTAAACCTCCCTCTACACTGTCCCGTCTAACACTCCCAGGACAAGTACAGCACGGGTTCGATGCAGAGTAAACAGGCTAAAGCTCCCTCTACACTGTCCCATCAAACACTCCCAGGACAGGTACAGCAGGGGTTGGATACAGAGTAAAGCACCCTCTACACTGTCCCATCAATCACTCCCAGGACAGGTACAGCACGGGTTCGATACAGAGTAAAGCTCCCTCTACACTGTCGCATTAAACACTAGCAGGGCAGGTACAGCAGGGGTTAGATACAGAGTAAAGCTCCCTCGACACTGTCCCATCAAACACTCCCAGGGCAGGTACAACACTGGGTAGATACAGAGTAAAGCTCCCTGTACAGTGTCCCATCAAACACTCCCAGGGCAGGTACAGCATGGATTAGATACAGAGTAAAGCTCCCTCTACACTGTCCCATCAAACACGCCCAGGGCAGGTGCAGCACGGGTTAGATACAGAGTAAAGCTCCCTCTACACTGTCCCATCAAACACTCACAGGGCAGGTACAGCACGGGTTAGATAGAGAGTAAAACTCCCTCTACACTGTCCCATCAAACACTCCCAGGGCAGGTACAGCATGGGTTAGATACAGAGTAAAGCTCACTCTACACTGTACCATTAAACACTCCCAGGTTTTGAGGATGTTACTAGCCGGTTAGATAAAGGGGAACCAGTGGATGTAGTATATTTGGATTTCCAAAAGGTATTCGATAAGGTGCCACATAAAACGTTGCTACGCAAGATATGTGCTCATGGGATTGTGGGTAATATATTAGCATGGATAGAGGATTGGTTAACGGGCAGAAATCAGGGAGTGGGAATAAATGGGTCATTTTCTGTTTGGCAGGCTTTAACTAGTGGTGTGTCGCAAGGATCAGTGCTTGGGCCTCAGCTATTTACAATCTGTATCAATGACTTTGATGAAGGGACCGAGTGCAATGTATCCAAGTTTGCTGACGATACAAAGCTTGGTGGGACAGTAAGCTGTAAGGAGAACACAAATAGCCTGCAAAGGGATATAGGCAGGATAAGTGAGTGGGCAATAAGATGTCAAATGGAGTGTAATGTGGAGAAACGTGAGATTATTCACTTTGCTAGGAACTACAGAAAAACAGAATATTTTTCATACGGTGAGAAACTATTAAAAGTTGGAGTTCAGAGAGATTTGGGTGTCCTCGTACAGGAAACACATAAAGCTAGCATAAAGGTACAGCAAGCAATTAGGAAGGCAAATGGCACGTTGGCCTTTATTGCAAGGGGTTGGAGTACAAGAGTGAGGAAGTCTTGCTACAATTGTACAGGGCCTTGGTGAGACCACACCTGGAGCTTTTGTCTCCTTATCTGAGGAAGGACATACATGCCTTTGAGGCGGTGCAACGAAGGTTCACTAGATTGATCCCTGGGATGAGAGGCTTGTCCTATGAGGAGAGATTGAGTAGATTGGGCCGATACTCTCTGGAATTTAGAAGAATGAGAGGTGATCTCATTAAAAGATAAGATTCTGAGGGGGGTTTACGAGGTGTTTATCCCCCTGGCTGGAAAGTGGAGAAGTTAGTGCTGTTGGTGAGGGTTCAAATTAATTTGGCAGGGGGATGGGCACCAGGATGTAGCATTAGAAAGGAGAAATAAAGGATTGGGAGATACAGATAGCATTATAGTAAGACAGAGTAAGGTAATAGATGGGATCAGACTAAGAGAGAATACAAGAAGGTCGAAGATAGGTTTACAGTGCATGTGTGTAAACGCACGAAGCGTGGTAAATAAGGTTGGTGAGCTGCAGGCGCAGATAGCCACATGGAAATATGATGTCGTGGTGATAACGGAGACCTGGCTCAAAAAAGGGCAGGATTGGGTCCTAAATATTCCTGGATATAACAGGCACTTGGAGAGGTTTAAGCTAATTAAGGAGAGCCAACACAGATTTGTAAAAGGCAGATCGTGTTTGACTAATCTAATTGAATTTTCTGATGAAGTAACAGGGAGGATTGATGAAGGGAATGCAATGGATGTTGTCTACATGGATTTTTGGAAGGCGTTTAACAAAGTACCACATAGAAGGCTGGTTAACAAAATGGAGGCTCATGGAATAGGTGGTTCAGTGGCAGCTTGGATAAGGAATTGGCTTAACGACAAAAAACAGCGATTTGTGGTAAATGGCTGTTTTTCAGACTGGAGGATGGTAGACAGTGGTGTTCGCCAAGGGTCAGTGCTGGGGCCACTGCTTTTTTTGATATATATAAATGACCTGGATATTGGAATACAGAGTAGAATTTCAAAATTTGCCGATGACACCAAACCCGGGAATGTGGCAAACAGAGAGGATGATACCAATCGACTGCAACAGGACATAGAAAGGCTAGCAGAATGGGCAGACAAGTGGCAGATGGAATTTAATACAGAGAAGTGTGAGGTGATGCATTTTGAAAGAAGGAACAGGGAGAGACAATATACACTTAATGGCACAGTTTTAAAGATAGTGCAGGGAAAGAGGGCTGCAGTTAAAGAGGAGATGGTTCGGGTACAGTCAAGGTACATTCACACGAGGAGAAAAGGTAGGAAACCAAAGCCAGAGCTCCTTGGATGACGAAAGAGATAGGGAGTAAGATGAAGCAGAAAAAAGGGGAGTATGACAGATGTCAGGTTGAGAATACAAGTGAGAACCAGGCTGAATAAAGAACGCTCAGAGGAGAAGTGATAAAGGAAATAAGAGGGGCCAAGAGAGAGTATGAGAATGGACTGGCAGCTAACATAATAGGCAATCCTAAAGTCTTCTATTGCGTATAAATAATAAACGGGTAGTAAGAGGAGGGGTGGGGCCGATTAGGGACCAAAAGGAGACCTATGCACGGAGGCAGATGACATGGCTGAGGTACCAAATGAGTACTTTGCATCTGTCTTTACCAAGGAAGAAGATGCTGCCAAAGTCACAGAGCAAGAGAAGGTAGTTGAGATACTGGATGGGAGAAAAATTGATAAAGAGGAGGTACTAGAAAGGCTGGCTGTACTTAAAGTAGATAAGTCACCAGGACCAGATGGGATGCATCTCAGGATGCTGAAGAAGGTAAGGGTGAAAATTGCAGAGGTACTGGCCATAATCTTCCAATCCTCCTTGGATACGGGGGTGGTGCCAGAGGACTGGAGAATTGCAAATGTTACACCCTTGTTCAAAAAAGGTTGTAAGGATAAACCCAGCAACTACAGGCCAGTCAGGTTAACCTCGATTGTGGGGAAGCTTTTAGAAACGATAATCCGGGACAAAATTAACAGTCACTTGGACAAGTGTGGATTAATTAAGGAAAGCCAGCACGGATTTGTCAAAGGCAAATCGTGTTTAACTAACTTGATTGAGTTGTTTGATGAGGTAACAGAAACAGTTGATGAGGGTAATGTGGTTAATGTGGTGTACATGGACTTCAAAAAGGCGTTTGAAAAAGTGCCACATAATAGGCTTGCCAGCAAAGTTGAAGCCCATGGAATAAAAGGAACAGTGGCAGCATGGATATGAAATTGGCTAAGTGAGAGGAAACAGAGAGTAGTGGTGAACAGTTGTTTTTCGGACTGGAGGAAGGTATACAGTGGTGTTCCCCAGTGGTCGGTTCTAGGATCACTGCTTTTCTTGATATATTTTAATGAATTGGACATGGGTGTACAGGGCACAATTTCAAAATTTGCAGATGAAACAAAACTTGGAAGTATAGTGAACAGTGAGGAGGACAGTGATAGACTTCAAGAGGACAGGGACAGGCTGGTGGAATGGACGGACACGTGGCAGATGAAATTTAACACAGAAAAATGCGAAGTGATACATTTTGGTAGGAAGAATGAGAAGAGGCAATATAAACTACAGGGTAGAATTCTAAAGGGGTTGCGTGAACAGAGAGACCTGGGGGTTTTTGTGCACAAATCCTTGACGGTGGCAGGGTAGGTTGAGAAAGCGGTTAAAAAATCTAATGGGAACCTGGGCTTTATATGTAGAGGCATAGAGTACAAAAGCAAGGAAGATATGATGAACCTTTATAAAACACTGGTTCGGCCATAACTGCAATATTGTGTCCAATTCTGGGCACCACACTTTAGGAAGGATGCGAAGGTTTAGAGAGGGTGCAGAAAAGATTTACAAGAATGGTTCCAGGGATGAGGGACTTCAGTTACGTGAATAGACTGGAGAAGCTGGGGTTGTTCTCCTTAGAGCAGAGAAGGTTGAGAGGAGATTTGATAGAGGTGTTCAAAATCATGAGGGGTCTGGACAGAGTAGATAGAGAGAAACTGTTCCCATTGGCGGAAGGGTCGAGAACCAGACGACACAGATTTAAGGTGATTGGCAGAAGAATCAAAGGTGACATGGGGAAAAACTTTTTACGCAGCGAGTGGTTAGGATCGGGAATGCACTGCCTGAAAGGGTGGTGGAGGCAGATTCAATAGTAGCTTTCAAAAGGGAGTTCGATGAGTACCTGAAGGACAAAAATTTGCAGGGCTACGAGGGAAGGGTGGGGGAGTGGGACTAGCTGAAGTGTTTTTGCAGAGAGCCGACACGGGCTCAACGGGCCGAATGGGCACAATCTGTGCTGTAACCATTCTATGATTCTACCAACACGTTAAACCTTCGAAGAATAATTACCGGTCATTTTTAGACTGGAAACTTAACCCTGCCGTTTCACTTTCAGTCAGGAACAGATCGCAGTTTGACACCTGGTGTGTCAGCAGGTGGGATGACTGAGTGAATCCCATCCCACACACAGAGCAGGTGAACGGCCTCTCCCCAGTGTGAACTCGCTGGTGTTTCATCAGGTGGGATGACTGAATGAATCCCTTCCCACACTCGAAGCAGGTAAACGGCCTCTCCCTAGTGTGAACTCGCTGGTGTGTCAGCAGGGTGGATGACTGAGTGAATCCTTTCCCACATTCAGAGCAGGTGAACGGCCTCTCCCCAGTGTGAACTCGCTGGTGTGTCAGCAGGTGGGTTGAACACCTTGATCCCATCCCACACTCAGTGCAGGTGAACGGTCTCTCCCCAGTGTGAACTCGCTGGTGTTTCAGAAGGTCGGAAGAACACGTGAATCCCTTCCCACACACGGAGCAGGTGAACGGCCTCTCCCCAGTGTGAGTGCGCTGGTGTACAGTGAGGTGAGATGATCGCCTGAACCCAGTCCCGCAGTGAGAGCACCTGAACGGTCTCTCGTCAGTGTGAACACTTTGATGGCGTGTCAGCTCCCTATAACTTTTATGCCACTTCCCGCAGTCCGGGCATTTAAAAGGTCTCTCGTCAGTGTGAACTCGCTGGTGTGTCAGCAGGTTAGATGAATTAGTGAATCCCTTCCCACACTCAGAGCAGGTGAACGGCCTCTCCCCGGTGTGACTGCGCTTGTGTCTCGACAGGCCATAGGATCGGCTGAAGCCTCATCCACACACAGAACACGTGCACGGTTTCTCCCCGCTCTGAACGGTGCTTTCTGCTTCCATGCTCAAAGGTACTGATGAATCGAGTGACTCTGTCAGATCTTGAAGTGATGTTTGGTTTGAGTTGCCCATCTGCAAATCCTCCCCTTCTAATACCCTGTAAAATTAATTTAAAACAGGAAAAAGGGAGCGTGAGAGAGAACCCACAAAATCACAAAGGCAGATTGTGAAATTGAGCTGAATGAATCTGGGAATTTGTGCGGCCGGCACTAGAAACAAGTGACCATGAAAGCTGCCAGATTGTCGTAAAAACCCAACTGGTTCACTAATGTCCTTCAGGGAAGGGAACCCGCCACCCGGTCTGGGCCTACACAAGACTCTGGCCTCTATGGGAGGAGAGAGAGTGAGGTGGGAGGGGGAGGGGTGAAGGAGAGTGAATTTATAAATCTGCAACTCGACTAGAACTTTGACAGCACCTCCCAAACAGGCAACATCCACCACCTAGAAGAACAAGGGCAGCAAGTGCATGGGAACTACATCACCTCCCAGTTCCCCTCCAAGTCACACACTATCCTGACTTGGACATATATCGCTGTCCCTACTCGGTGTTGCCCAGGGCCCGGCGGCTCTGACTCGGGGCCTGAGAACCGCACTCGGTGTTGCTGAGGATTCCAGCCCTGGGACTGTACATGGAGATTCTAACCCTGGGACTGTACATGGGGATTCTAACCCTGGGACTGTACATGGGGATTCTAACCATGGACTGTACATGGGGATTCCAGCCCTGCGACAGTACATGGAGATTCCAACCCTGGGACTGTACATGGGGATTCTAACTCTGGGACTGTACATGGAGATTCTAACCCTGGGACTGTACATGGGGATTCTAACCCTGGGACTGTACATGGGGATTCTAACCATGGACTGTACATGGGGATTCCAGCCCTGCGACAGTACATGGAGATTCCAACCCTGGGACTGTACATGGGGATTCTAACTCTGGGACTGTACATGGGGATTCCAAACCTGGGACAGTACCTGGGGATTCCAACCCTGGGACTGTACATGGGGATTCTAACTCTGGGACTGTACATGGGGATTCTAACCCTGGACTGTACATGGGGATTCCAACCCTGTACTGTACATGGGGATTCCAGCCCTGGGACTGTACATGGGGATTCTAACTCTGGGACTGTACATGGAGATTCTAACCCTGGGACTGTACATGGGGATTCCAACCCTGGGACTGTACGTGGCGATTCTAACCCTGGATTGAACATGGGGATTCCAGCCCTGGGACAGTACATGGGGATTCCAACGCTGGGACTGTGAATGGGGATTCAAACTCTGGGACTGTACATGGGGATTCCAAACCTGGGACAGTACATGGGGATTCCAACCCTGGGACTGTACATGGGGATTCTAACCCTGGGACTGTACAAGGGGATTCCAACCCTGGGACTGTACATAGGGATTCCAACATTGGGACTGTACATGGAGATTCCAGCCCTGTGACTGTACATGGGGATTCCAACACTGAGACTGTACATGGAGATTCTAACCCTGGGACTGTACATGGGGATTCCAACCCTGGGACTGTACATGGAGATTCTAACCCTGGGACTGTACATGCGGATTCTAACCCTGGGACTGTACATGGGGATTCTAACCCTGGGACTGTCCATGGGGAGTCTAACCCTGGGACAGTACATGGGGATTATAACCCTGGGACAGTACATGGGGATTCCAACCCTGGGACTGTACATTGGGATTCCAACCCAGGGACTGTACATGGAGATTCTAACCCTGGGACTGTACATGCGGATTCTAACTCTGGGACTGTACATGGGGATTCCAACCCTGGGACAGTACATGGGGATTCCAAACCTGTGACTGTACATGGGGATTCTAACCCTGGGACTGTACATGGGGATTCTAACCCAGGGACTGTACATGGGGAGTCTAACCCTGGGACTGTACATGGGGATTATAACCCTGGGACAGTACATGGGGATTCCAACCCTGGGACTGTACATGGGGATTCCAACATTGGGACTGTACATGGGGATTCCAACCCTGGGACTGTACATGGGGATTCCTATCCTGGGACTGTACATGGGGATTCCAACACTGAGACTGTACATGGAGATTCCAACACTGAGACTGTACATGGAGATTCTAATCCTGGGACTGTACATGCGGATTCTAACCCTGGGACTGTACATGGGGATTCTAACCCAGGGACTGTACATGGGGAGTCTAACCCTGGGACTGTACATGGGGATTATAACCCTGGGACAGTACATGGGGATTCCAACCCTGGGACTGTACATTGGGATTCCAACCCTTGGACTGTACATGGAGATTCTAACCCTGGGACTGTACATGCGGATTCTAACCCTGGGATTGTACATGGGGATTCTAACCATGGGACTGTACATGGGGATTCTAACCATGGGACTGTACATGGGGATTCTAACCCTGAGTCTGTACATGAGGATTCCAGCCCTGGGACTGTACATGGGGATTCTAACCCTGGGACTGTCCATGGGGAGTCTAACCCTGGGACAGTACATGTGGATTATAACCCTGGGACAGTACATGGGGATTCCAACCCTGGGACTGTACATTGGGATTCCAACCCTTGGACTGTACATGGAGATTCTAACCCTGGGACTGTACATGCGGATTCTAACCCTGGGATTGTACATGGGGATTCTAACCATGGGACTGTACATGGGGATTCTAACCATGGGACTGTACATGGGGATTCTAACCCTGAGTCTGTACATGAGGATTCCAGCCCTGGGACTGCACATGGGGGTTCTAACCCTGGGACTGTACATGGGGATTCTAACCCTGGGACTGTACATGGGGATTCCAACCCTGGGACTGCACATGGGGGTTCTAACCCTGGGACTGTACATGGGGATTCTAACCCTGGGACTGTACATGGGGATTCTAACCATGGGACTGTACATGGGGATTCTAACCATGGGACTGTACATGGGGATTCCAATCCTGGGACTGTATATGGGGATTCCTATCCTGGGACTGTACATTGGGATTCTAACCTTGGGACTGTACATGGGGATTCTAACCCTGAGAATGTACATGGGGATTCTAACCCTGGGACTGTACATGGGGATTCCAACCCTGGGACTGTACATGGGGATTCCTATCCTGGGACTGTACATGGGGATTCCAACACTGAGACTGTACATGGAGATTCCAACACTGAGACTGTACATGGAGATTCTAATCCTGGGACTGTACATGCGGATTCTAACCCTGGGACTGTACATGGGGATTCTAACCCAGGGACTGTACATGGGGAGTCTAACCCTGGGACTGTACATGGGGATTATAACCCTGGGACAGTACATGGGGATTCCAACCCTGGGACTGTACATTGGGATTCCAACCCTTGGACTGTACATGGAGATTCTAACCCTGGGACTGTACATGCGGATTCTAACCCTGGGATTGTACATGGGGATTCTAACCATGGGACTGTACATGGGGATTCTAACCATGGGACTGTACATGGGGATTCTAACCCTGAGTCTGTACATGAGGATTCCAGCCCTGGGACTGTACATGGGGATTCTAACCCTGGGACTGTCCATGGGGAGTCTAACCCTGGGACAGTACATGTGGATTATAACCCTGGGACAGTACATGGGATTCCAACCCTGGGACTGTACATTGGGATTTCAACCCTTGGACTGTACATGGAGATTCTAACCCTGGGACTGTACATGCGGATTCTAACCCTGGGATTGTACATGGGGATTCTAACCATGGGACTGTACATGGGGATTCTAACCATGGGACTGTACATGGGGATTCTAACCCTGAGTCTGAACATGAGGATTCCAGCCCTGGGACTGCACATGGGGGTTCTAACCCTGGGACTGTACATGGGGATTCTAACCCTGGGACTGTACATGGGGATTCCAACCCTGGGACTGCACATGGGGGTTCTAACCCTGGGACTGTACATGGGGATTCCAATCCTGGGACTGTATATGGGGATTCCTATCCTGGGACTGTACATTGGGATTCTAACCCTGGGACTGTACATGGGGATTCTAACCCTGAGAATGTACATGGGGATTCTAACCCTGGGACTGTATATGGGGATTCCAGCCCTAGGACAGTACATGGGGATTCTAACCCTGGGACTGTACATGGGGATTCTAACCCTGGGACTGTACATGGGGACTCTAACCCTGGGACTGTACATGGGGATTCTAACCCTGGGACTGTACATGGGGATTCCTAACCCTGGGACTGTATATGCGGATTCTAACCCTGGGACTGTACATGGGGATTCTAACCCTGGGACTGTACATGGGGAGTCTAACCCTGGGACTGTACATGGGGATTCCAACCCTGGGACTGTACATGGGGATTCTAACCCTGGGACTGTACATGGGGATTCCAACCCTGGGACTGTACATGGGGATTCCAACCCTGGGACTGTACATGGGGATTCTAACCATGGGACTGTACATGGGGATTCTAACCATGGGACTGTACACGGGGATTCTAACCCTGAGTCTGTACATGAGGATTCCAGCCCTGGGACTCTACATGGGGATTCTAACCCTGGGACTGTACATGGGGATTCTAACCCTGGGACTGTACATGGGGATACCAACCCTGGGACTGTACATGGGGATTCTAACCATGGGACTGTATATGGGGATTCCTATCCTGGGACTGTACATTGGAATTCTAACCCTGGGACTGTACATGGGGATTCTAACCCTGAGAATGTACATGGGGATTGTAACCCTGGGACTGTATATGGGGATTCCAACCCTGCGACTTTACATGGGGATTCTAACCCTGGGACTGTACATGGCGATTCTAACCCTGGGACTGTACATGGGGATTATAAACCTGGGACTGTACATGGGGATTCCAACCCTGGGACTGTACATGGGGATTCTAACCCTGGGATGTGCATGGGGATTCCAACCCTGGGACTGTACATGGGGATTCTAACCCTGGGATGTACATGGGGATTTTAACTCTGGGACTGTACATGGCGATTCCAGCTCTGGGGCTCTTCTGTTAAAATTGTGTGGTATGTTAACCGTATGCTCTGCTTTTACCAGCGCCTTCAGGAGAGATGGTGAGAAATCCGAAGTGTGGAGAGTCTGAATCAAATAACAAAGTTAACTCTTCAAATTCTCGGCACTGGGACCCGGTTGGGAACACACTGAAGCCCCGCCCACTCTTTGTTCCTCACCAAGATGGCTGCGCATGCGCTTTGCTGCTCACTCAATCAAGATGGCGGCTGTTAGTTTGGGCCAGTGACCGGGAGAAGCCCTGAAGCTGCAAACGCGGGACCTTCAGGTAATTATTCAATACTTGCGTCCTACACCAGTTGTTCATGAAGCCTCCCCGCCCACCCGCCGGTCTATTACTCGGTTGCGTCCAGCTGCTTCTCACGGAATCATCAGGAGCTGATCCACAGACACCGTTTTCAGAGATTACACGCATGGCGCATGCTCCAAACCCAGGCGGGTCCCGCGCCTGCGCACTGGGCTCCTGTAGTCCTGGTGCGGCACATTCTCCCCGCGGGGAATGCTGGGTAAAAGCTCCGCCATTGAAAGGCCACTTTAGTGAATAGAATAGAATTTACTGGGAGTACATTGAGCACTGAACCATGTTCATTCCAGCAGTTAGGGAGTGTTTCTGCTGATCTTAATAACCCCTATACCTGGGCTGGAGATTAATATTCTGTATAAATATTGAATAAATCAGCTTTGTATAAAACACAGTGGGTCGAATATTTGATTTCTCCATGATAAGAGGAGACTAATTGATGTTCTGTTACCGAATGTTCCATTTTTTGGGCCCTTTTCTTCCTCTAATTTATATCACTTCTCACGTAGTTTTCCTTCTACCACATCAAACCCCAGGCTGGTTCTGTTTGAGTACATGGCTTGTGGGTGTCATAGACTGAACTGCAGTGTCTCACTTTACACTTATCTTAAGGCCTGGCCAAAATAGCCATTAACTGGTCCAGGCAGTAGACGGTCGAGGGGGTCATTCGGCCCGATTGTCTGCCTCTCTTCCGCAACCATGTTCGCGCTGCGTGCCCTGGAGATGGAGCATGCGGTGTCCGCCAGCAAACTTGAGGCCTTCCGCGACCGGTGGGCGCTGCGGGGACTGGAGTGCATCATCACCCCGGCTAACACAATTTTAATTAAATTTGTTGAGTTTTATTTCAAGTTTTATTAGTTACAGTTATTTTGTTTAATCACCCAAAATCAAAATAGTACAGTCATCTGAAGTTCCTTTGAACCACCGTTTTATGGAACTATCTTGCATAAGATTTGAAATCTGTTGTTTGCTGTATCATTTAACCCTTTTTGGATCCGATTTGGTAAAAACACCTCCACGTATATTGCATGTGATCGCCTTTGAAATGTTCTGATCTTTGTAATTATCATTGCTGATTTTGATGCGCTCTTTGATTTAATCTCGTTATCAACATACCTTGCACTATTTCTTTAATCGAGATAATTGTTTCTAATACTTCCTTAATCACATCTTTAGCTCCTCCATTGATGCCTGTCAATAATCCGTGGTTAGGGTTTAGGGGCTGGGATTCGGGTTAGGATGTTAGGATTATGAGACGATGATTAGCGATAGAAACCACTATTAACAACGCCAGTGTCACTGGACATGTACACTTTCATTTCACGGTGTTCTAAGCTCATGCTGATGAGTCAGAATACAGCCTCATGAATTGTTCATTCAAGGAACCTTCTTTCTAGCCCAAACCTAATTTCCTCTCTTCTTTCACATCTCTACATTTGCCACAGAAATAGACATCAGGGTCATTAGACTTTGGACAGAAAAATGCAGATCCAGGTGTTGTGCTGGTTACATCCAATCATCGGCCTACCTGAAAATAGCTTCTGACAATAACCTGTCACCAGGCCCCACCAGCAACCATCTGATTCTAACATCATATCTTCATCTATTACCCACCCTCACTAGAGCTGGTTGCACCACCATGACCATTCCCCATACTGCGGCTCTCTGATTCCCATTTATAAACTCAGTGTAAGTGGTCCCTTGATTTGGTGACCCAGTGTAATTGATCCCGACACAGAGCGGTTTCCTACATGATGTAACCCATCCGGCGGGGCCCGCTGGGTCAGGATATAAAGAGACCGCGTGCTGTTCCTCCTCCCACTGCCTGAGGGAATGGGGCAGGTATTTAAAGGGACAGGGACTCTTGTAAACCTGTCTGTTTCAGTGACTAAAATGTCTCACTATTTTTGACGATCCATTTGACTTGCTTGGTTAATATTGAAAGACGTCAGAATTTTGCAATGTTGGAGTGACATTTCTTTCAAAATATTCTGTTCTAACCCTCCACTCCCCACCCCACCCACGCCACTTTTTAACAGTCTGCACTACTGACTAGGATGGTCCCACGTTCAATCCTTGATCCGACCACTCACAATTTCTCCTCCATTTATAGACGCTCACTGATCATTCACCATTTTGCCTTCATTTACAGATGCTCCCTGACCAATCTACATTTCTCCTTCATTTACAGACGCTCCGTGAGTAGTCTCCATTTCTCCCCCATTTACAGACGCTCCCTGAACAATCTCCATTTACAGACGCTCCCTGACTCACTGCCGCCCTGTTGCGGAGTTTGCCACGGGGCCGTTTTGTAGACTTCCTGTTGTTTACTCCACACCACACATGGAACCCTGTGGGGTGGAGCAAACATTGCAACATTTGGCAGTAAAATGGATTCACATAGAAACATAGAAGATAGGAGCAGGAGTAGGCCATTCAGCCCCTCGAACCTTCTCCGCCATTTAATGAGATCATGGCTGATCATCCAAATTCAGTACCCTGTCCCTGCTTTCTCCCCATATCCCTTGATCCCTTTAGCCTTAAGAAATATATCTATCTCCTTCTTGAATATTTTTAATGAATTGGCCTCAACTGCCCTCTGTGTTAGAGAGTTCCACAGGTTCACCACTCTCTGAGTGAAGAAATTTCTCCTCATCTCAGTCCTAAATGGCTTACCCCTTATCCTTAGACTGTGACCCCTTGTTCTGGACTCCCTCGCCATCGGGAACATCCTTCCTGCATCTAGTCTGTCTAGTCCTGTTAGAATTTTGTAAGTTTCAATTAGATCCCCTCTCATTCTACTAAACGCCAGCGAATATAAGCCTAAACGACCCAATCTCTCTTCATACGTCATTCCTGCCATCCCAGGTATCAGTCTGGTGAAACTTCGCTGCACTCCCTCCATGGCAAGAACATCCTTCCTCAGATAAGGCGACCAAAATTGCACACAATACTCAAGGTGTGGTCTCACCAAGGCTCTGTACAACTGCAGCAAGACATCCTTGCTCCTGTAATCGATTCTTCTCGCTATGAAGGCCAACATACCATTTGCCTTCTTAACCACTCGCTGCACCTGCATGCTTACCTTCAGCGATTGGTGCATAAGGACACCCAGGATTCGTTGCACTTCCCCTTTTCCAATCTATTGCCGTTCAGATAATAATCTGTCTTCCTGTTTTTGCCACAAAAGTGGATAACCTCGCATTTATCCACATTATACTGCATTTGCCATGAATCTGCACAATCACCCAACCTGTCCAAATCATACTGGAGTTTCTCTGCATCCTCCTAAGAGCACACACTCTCACCCAGCTTTGTGTCGTCCGTAAACTTGGAGATATTACATCTAGTTCCCTCGTCTAGATCATTAATATGTATTGTGAATAGCTGGGGTCCTAGCACCGATCCCTGCGGTACCCCACTAGTCACAGCCTGCCACTCGGAGAAAGATTCACTCAGGACAGACAGCAGGGATTATTTCAGAAAATAACACAGTGTAGTGAGAAAGGAAATGCAGTGGATGTTGTGTAGATGGATTGTCAAAAGGTGTTTGATAAGGTGCCGGACAGGAGGCTTGTTGATCAAATGAAGGCTGACAGTATTAAAGGGAGTGTAGCAGTGTGGATAGGAAGTTGGGTAAAGGGGAGAAAACAGAGAGTAGTGGTTAATGGATGTTCTTCAGACTGGAGGGATGTACACAGCTGTGTTCCCCAGGGTCAGTGTTGGGACCACTGCTCTTCTCAATATAAATGAGAAGTCGCACAACACCAGCTTATAGTCCAACAGATTTATTTAAAATTACAAGCTTTCGGAGCGATCGATCGCTCCTTCTTCAGGTAAAGTTACTATGAGTGGTTCTACAAAAGTTCACAGAATTTAAACACAGAAAAAATGCAGAGATACAATCTTTCCTTACATCAAAGACACACCAAGAGCACAGCGAAGACAATGAGATGTGTCCCAGGGGGTCCAACGTGTCAAATCCTGCTGTCTGCATATCCTCCCCATATCCCTTCCTCTCTCTCCGTCCTTTCTGTGTTTGTTTTTTTGTGTTTGTTTTTTTGTGTTTGTTTTTTAAAAACCTGGTGTTGTGCGACTTCTCATTTTTGTCCACCCCATTCCAACGCCGGCTTCTCCGCATCATGACCACTTTTCAATAGAGAGTTTAAAAGGAGTAGAAGAGCAGAACAGTAAAGAGGTTTAAGATTCCAGCTGATGCCTTGTCTTATTAATTAGCAGGTTCCAGAGTCCAGTGTCAGCAACTTTAATACCTTATTAGAAATATAAGATGATCAGATTATCTGTCCTCTACCGTACCTTACATTGATCCATCAATCAGAGTAAACTTGCATGTCCCGCGTGTCCACAGTAACTTACACGAGGTCAGCCGGCTGGATGGAACCTCGGGCGCCCTGAGCTTGATCTCCGGTGTCTCCAGTCCCGACTGCACCCTTACATCAGGATCCCCTCACTTTTATACCCTGTAGTGATCCATCTCTGGCACCTGACTCTTCTTTGTCTTCTCTGCTGGGTTTTGGCAGGAAGCGAGGGAAAGACAGCTGGAACTTCTCTAATCTGTGGTTTACAAGGACACTTTCCCTGGTTCCCAGCAGTTACTTTTCTTCAGTAATTGTCTCATTATCCCGAAACTACCCTGCCTGCTGTTAATGATGTCATTTTACAGTTTCACAGTTATAGGTATAAACATCACACATTATAAGCTGATCTATTCTTTTACTCACTGTGGTTTAAGCTTGTATTGTGGTTTTTAACAGACAAACCCTGTTCTTTCCCCTGATCTGATTATACAGTTTCCACTCAGTGGATTCAATGGAATGGAATGTCTTCTCAGTGATGCCATGGCGACCTGTCTGCAGTGAAACGCCTATATGATGTTCCTAACTAAGACTAAACTTATCCTTCCCATAATACACATTATACCAGACATTTATGTTAATATATTTCAGCCATGTTCTGTTAATATAACTAAAACAACAAGGGGTTCAAATAAACAAACCTTTAAAAGCAGGAGGGACAAGCTGATAACGTGTTTAAAAAGCACAGGGGATCTCAGATTTTATAAATAGGGGTGTAGGGTACAAAATGGCAGTTACAGCACGGGTTAGATAGAGAGTAAAGCTCGCTCTACACTGTCCCAGCAAACACTCCAAAGGGCAGGTACAGCATGTTTAGACACAGAGTCAAGCTCCCTCTACACTGACCGATCAAACACTCCCAGGGCAGGTACAGCATGGGTTAGATACAGAGTAAAGTTCCCTCTGCACTGTCCCATCAAACACTCCCAGGGCAGGTACAGCACGGGTTAGATACAGAGTAAAGCTCCCTCTACACTGTCCCATCAAACACTCCCAGGGCAGGTACAGCACGGGGTTAGATACAGAGTAAAGCTCCCTCTACACTGTCCCATCAAACACTCCCAGGGCAGGTACAGCACGGGTTAGATACAGAGTAAAGCTCCCTCTACACTGTCCCATCAAACACTCCCAGGGCAGGTACAGCACGGGTTAGATACAGAGTAAAGCTCCCTCTACACTGTCCCATCAAACACTCCCAGGGCAGGTACAGCACGGGTTAGATACAGAGTAAAGCTCCCTCTACACTGTCCCATCAAACACTCCCAGGGCAGGTACAGCACGGGTTAGATACAGAGTAAAGCTCCCTCTACACTGTCCCATCAAACACTCCCAGGGCAGGTACAGCACGGGTTAGATACAGAGTAAAGCTCCCTCTACACTGTCCCATCAAACACTCCCAGGGCAGGTACAGCACGGGTTAGATACAGAGTAAAGCTCCCTCTACACTGTCCCATCAAACACTCCCAGGGCAGGTACAGCACGGGTTAGATACAGAGTAAAGCTCCCTCTACACTGTCCCATCAAACACTCCCAGGGCAGGTACAGCACGGGTTAGATACAGAGTAAAGCTCCCTCTACACTGTCCCATCAAACACTCCCAGGGCAGGTACAGCACGGGTTAGATACAGAGTAAAGCTCCCTCTACACTGTCCCATCAAACACTCCCAGGGCAGGTACAGCACGGGTTAGATACAGAGTAAAGCTCCCTCTACACTGTCCCATCAAACACTCCCAGGGCAGGTACAGCACGGGTTAGATACAGAGTAAAGCTCCCTCTACACTGTCCCATCAAACACTCCCAGGGCAGGTACAGCACGGGTTAGATACAGAGTAAAGCTCCCTCTACACTGTCCCATCAAACACTCCCAGGGCAGGTACAGCACGGGTTAGATACAGAGTAAAGCTCCCTCTACACTGTCCCATCAAACACTCCCAGGGCAGGTACAGCACGGGTTAGATACAGAGTAAAGCTCCCTCTACACTGTCCCATCAAACACTCCCAGGGCAGGTACAGCACGGGTTAGATACAGAGTAAAGCTCCCTCTACACTGTCCCATCAAACACTCCCAGGGCAGGTACAGCACGGGTTAGATACAGAGTAAAGCTCCCTCTACACTGTCCCATCAAACACTCCCAGGGCAGGTACAGCACGGGTTAGATACAGAGTAAAGCTCCCTCTACACTGTCCCATCAAACACTCCCAGGGCAGGTACAGCACGGGTTAGATACAGAGTAAAGCTCCCTCTACACTGTCCCATCAAACACTCCCAGGGCAGGTACAGCACGGGTTAGATACAGAGTAAAGCTCCCTCTACACTGTCCCATCAAACACTCCCAGGGCAGGTACAGCACGGGTTAGATACAGAGTAAAGCTCCCTCTACACTGTCCCATCAAACACTCCCAGGGCAGGTACAGCACGGGTTAGATACAGAGTAAAGCTCCCTCTACACTGTCCCATCAAACACTCCCAGGGCAGGTACAGCACGGGTTAGATACAGAGTAAAGCTCCCTCTACACTGTCCCATCAAACACTCCCAGGGCAGGTACAGCACGGGTTAGATACAGAGTAAAGCTCCCTCTACACTGTCCCATCAAACACTCCCAGGGCAGGTACAGCACGGGTTAGATACAGAGTAAAGCTCCCTCTACACTGTCCCATCAAACACTCCCAGGGCAGGTACAGCACGGGTTAGATACAGAGTAAAGCTCCCTCTACACTGTCCCATCAAACACTCCCAGGGCAGGTACAGCACGGGTTAGATACAGAGTAAAGCTCCCTCTACACTGTCCCATCAAACACTCCCAGGGCAGGTACAGCACGGGTTAGATACAGAGTAAAGCTCCCTCTACACTGTCCCATCAAACACTCCCAGGGCAGGTACAGCACGGGTTAGATACAGAGTAAAGCTCCCTCTACACTGTCCCATCAAACACTCCCAGGGCAGGTACAGCACGGGTTAGATACAGAGTAAAGCTCCCTCTACACTGTCCCATCAAACACTCCCAGGGCAGGTACAGCACGGGTTAGATACAGAGTAAAGCTCCCTCTACACTGTCCCATCAAACACTCCCAGGGCAGGTACAGCACGGGTTAGATACAGAGTAAAGCTCCCTCTACACTGTCCCATCAAACACTCCCAGGGCAGGTACAGCACGGGTTAGATACAGAGTAAAGCTCCCTCTACACTGTCCCATCAAACACTCCCAGGGCAGGTACAGCACGGGTTAGATACAGAGTAAAGCTCCCTCTACACTGTCCCATCAAACACTCCCAGGGCAGGTACAGCACGGGTTAGATACAGAGTAAAGCTCCCTCTACACTGTCCCATCAAACACTCCCAGGGCAGGTACAGCACGGGTTAGATACAGAGTAAAGCTCCCTCTACACTGTCCCATCAAACACTCCCAGGGCAGGTACAGCACGGGTTAGATACAGAGTAAAGCTCCCTCTACACTGTCCCATCAAACACTCCCAGGGCAGGTACAGCACGGGTTAGATACAGAGTAAAGCTCCCTCTACACTGTCCCATCAAACACTCCCAGGGCAGGTACAGCACGGGTTAGATACAGAGTAAAGCTCCCTCTACACTGTCCCATCAAACACTCCCAGGGCAGGTACAGCACGGGTTAGATACAGAGTAAAGCTCCCTCTACACTGTCCCATCAAACACTCCCAGGGCAGGTACAGCACGGGTTAGATACAGAGTAAAGCTCCCTCTACACTGTCCCATCAAACACTCCCAGGGCAGGTACAGCACGGGTTAGATACAGAGTAAAGCTCCCTCTACACTGTCCCATCAAACACTCCCAGGGCAGGTACAGCACGGGTTAGATACAGAGTAAAGCTCCCTCTACACTGTCCCATCAAACACTCCCAGGGCAGGTACAGCACGGGTTAGATACAGAGTAAAGCTCCCTCTACACTGTCCCATCAAACACTCCCAGGGCAGGTACAGCACGGGTTAGATACAGAGTAAAGCTCCCTCTACACTGTCCCATCAAACACTCCCAGGGCAGGTACAGCACGGGTTAGATACAGAGTAAAGCTCCCTCTACACTGTCCCATCAAACACTCCCAGGGCAGGTACAGCACGGGTTAGATACAGAGTAAAGCTCCCTCTACACTGTCCCATCAAACACTCCCAGGGCAGGTACAGCACGGGTTAGATACAGAGTAAAGCTCCCTCTACACTGTCCCATCAAACACTCCCAGGGCAGGTACAGCACGGGTTAGATACAGAGTAAAGCTCCCTCTACACTGTCCCATCAAACACTCCCAGGGCAGGTACAGCACGGGTTAGATACAGAGTAAAGCTCCCTCTACACTGTCCCATCAAACACTCCCAGGGCAGGTACAGCACGGGTTAGATACAGAGTAAAGCTCCCTCTACACTGTCCCATCAAACACTCCCAGGGCAGGTACAGCACGGGTTAGATACAGAGTAAAGCTCCTCTACACTGTCCCATCAAACACTCCCAGGGCAGGTACAGCACGGGTTAGATACAGAGTAAAGCTCCCTCTACACTGTCCCATCAAACACTCCCAGGCAGGTACAGCACGGGTTAGATACAGAGTAAAGCTCCCTCTACACTGTCCCATCAAACACTCCCAGGGCAGGTACAGCACGGGTTAGATACAGAGTAAAGCTCCCTCTACACTGTCCCATCAAACACTCCCAGGGCAGGTACAGCACGGGTTAGATACAGAGTAAAGCTCCCTCTACACTGTCCCATCAAACACTCCCAGGGCAGGTACAGCACGGGTTAGATACAGAGTAAAGCTCCCTCTACACTGTCCCATCAAACACTCCCAGGGCAGGTACAGCACGGGTTAGATACAGAGTAAAGCTCCCTCTACACTGTCCCATCAAACACTCCCAGGGCAGGTACAGCACGGGTTAGATACAGAGTAAAGCTCCCTCTACACTGTCCCATCAAACACTCCCAGGGCAGGTACAGCACGGGTTAGATACAGAGTAAAGCTCCCTCTACACTGTCCCATCAAACACTCCCAGGGCAGGTACAGCACGGGTTAGATACAGAGTAAAGCTCCCTCTACACTGTCCCATCAAACACTCCCAGGGCAGGTACAGCACGGGTTAGATACAGAGTAAAGCTCCCTCTACACTGTCCCATCAAACACTCCCAGGGCAGGTACAGCACGGGTTAGATACAGAGTAAAGCTCCCTCTACACTGTCCCATCAAACACTCCCAGGGCAGGTACAGCACGGGTTAGATACAGAGTAAAGCTCCCTCTACACTGTCCCATCAAACACTCCCAGGGCAGGTACAGCACGGGTTAGATACAGAGTAAAGCTCCCTCTACACTGTCCCATCAAACACTCCCAGGGCAGGTACAGCACGGGTTAGATACAGAGTAAAGCTCCCTCTACACTGTCCCATCAAACACTCCCAGGGCAGGTACAGCACGGGTTAGATACAGAGTAAAGCTCCCTCTACACTGTCCCATCAAACACTCCCAGGGCAGGTACAGCACGGGTTAGATACAGAGTAAAGCTCCCTCTACACTGTCCCATCAAACACTCCCAGGGCAGGTACAGCACGGGTTAGATACAGAGTAAAGCTCCCTCTACACTGTCCCATCAAACACTCCCAGGGCAGGTACAGCACGGGTTAGATACAGAGTAAAGCTCCCTCTACACTGTCCCATCAAACACTCCCAGGGCAGGTACAGCACGGGTTAGATACAGAGTAAAGCTCCCTCTACACTGTCCCATCAAACACTCCCAGGGCAGGTACAGCACGGGTTAGATACAGAGTAAAGCTCCCTCTACACTGTCCCATCAAACACTCCCAGGGCAGGTACAGCACGGGTTAGATACAGAGTAAAGCTCCCTCTACACTGTCCCATCAAACACTCCCAGGGCAGGTACAGCACGGGTTAGATACAGAGTAAAGCTCCCTCTACACTGTCCCATCAAACACTCCCAGGGCAGGTACAGCACGGGTTAGATACAGAGTAAAGCTCCCTCTACACTGTCCCATCAAACACTCCCAGGGCAGGTACAGCACGGGTTAGATACAGAGTAAAGCTCCCTCTACACTGTCCCATCAAACACTCCCAGGGCAGGTACAGCACGGGTTAGATACAGAGTAAAGCTCCCTCTACACTGTCCCATCAAACACTCCCAGGGCAGGTACAGCACGGGTTAGATACAGAGTAAAGCTCCCTCTACACTGTCCCATCAAACACTCCCAGGGCAGGTACAGCACGGGTTAGATACAGAGTAAAGCTCCCTCTACACTGTCCCATCAAACACTCCCAGGGCAGGTACAGCACGGGTTAGATACAGAGTAAAGCTCCCTCTACACTGTCCCATCAAACACTCCCAGGGCAGGTACAGCACGGGTTAGATACAGAGTAAAGCTCCCTCTACACTGTCCCATCAAACACTCCCAGGGCAGGTACAGCACGGGTTAGATACAGAGTAAAGCTCCCTCTACACTGTCCCATCAAACACTCCCAGGGCAGGTACAGCACGGGTTAGATACAGAGTAAAGCTCCCTCTACACTGTCCCATCAAACACTCCCAGGGCAGGTACAGCACGGGTTAGATACAGAGTAAAGCTCCCTCTACACTGTCCCATCAAACACTCCCAGGGCAGGTACAGCACGGGTTAGATACAGAGTAAAGCTCCCTCTACACTGTCCCATCAAACACTCCCAGGGCAGGTACAGCACGGGTTAGATACAGAGTAAAGCTCCCTCTACACTGTCCCATCAAACACTCCCAGGGCAGGTACAGCACGGGTTAGATACAGAGTAAAGCTCCCTCTACACTGTCCCATCAAACACTCCCAGGGCAGGTACAGCACGGGTTAGATACAGAGTAAAGCTCCCTCTACACTGTCCCATCAAACACTCCCAGGGCAGGTACAGCACGGGTTAGATACAGAGTAAAGCTCCCTCTACACTGTCCCATCAAACACTCCCAGGGCAGGTACAGCACGGGTTAGATACAGAGTAAAGCTCCCTCTACACTGTCCCATCAAACACTCCCAGGGCAGGTACAGCACGGGTTAGATACAGAGTAAAGCTCCCTCTACACTGTCCCATCAAACACTCCCAGGGCAGGTACAGCACGGGTTAGATACAGAGTAAAGCTCCCTCTACACTGTCCCATCAAACACTCCCAGGGCAGGTACAGCACGGGTTAGATACAGAGTAAAGCTCCCTCTACACTGTCCCATCAAACACTCCCAGGGCAGGTACAGCACGGGTTAGATACAGAGTAAAGCTCCCTCTACACTGTCCCATCAAACACTCCCAGGGCAGGTACAGCACGGGTTAGATACAGAGTAAAGCTCCCTCTACACTGTCCCATCAAACACTCCCAGGGCAGGTACAGCACGGGTTAGATACAGAGTAAAGCTCCCTCTACACTGTCCCATCAAACACTCCCAGGGCAGGTACAGCACGGGTTAGATACAGAGTAAAGCTCCCTCTACACTGTCCCATCAAACACTCCCAGGGCAGGTACAGCACGGGTTAGATACAGAGTAAAGCTCCCTCTACACTGTCCCATCAAACACTCCCAGGGCAGGTACAGCACGGGTTAGATACAGAGTAAAGCTCCCTCTACACTGTCCCATCAAACACTCCCAGGGCAGGTACAGCACGGGTTAGATACAGAGTAAAGCTCCCTCTACACTGTCCCATCAAACACTCCCAGGGCAGGTACAGCACGGGTTAGATACAGAGTAAAGCTCCCTCTACACTGTCCCATCAAACACTCCCAGGGCAGGTACAGCACGGGTTAGATACAGAGTAAAGCTCCCTCTACACTGTCCCATCAAACACTCCCAGGGCAGGTACAGCACGGGTTAGATACAGAGTAAAGCTCCCTCTACACTGTCCCATCAAACACTCCCAGGGCAGGTACAGCACGGGTTAGATACAGAGTAAAGCTCCCTCTACACTGTCCCATCAAACACTCCCAGGGCAGGTACAGCACGGGTTAGATACAGAGTAAAGCTCCCTCTACACTGTCCCATCAAACACTCCCAGGGCAGGTACAGCACGGGTTAGATACAGAGTAAAGCTCCCTCTACACTGTCCCATCAAACACTCCCAGGGCAGGTACAGCACGGGTTAGATACAGAGTAAAGCTCCCTCTACACTGTCCCATCAAACACTCCCAGGGCAGGTACAGCACGGGTTAGATACAGAGTAAAGCTCCCTCTACACTGTCCCATCAAACACTCCCAGGGCAGGTACAGCACGGGTTAGATACAGAGTAAAGCTCCCTCTACACTGTCCCATCAAACACTCCCAGGGCAGGTACAGCACGGGTTAGATACAGAGTAAAGCTCCCTCTACACTGTCCCATCAAACACTCCCAGGGCAGGTACAGCACGGGTTAGATACAGAGTAAAGCTCCCTCTACACTGTCCCATCAAACACTCCCAGGGCAGGTACAGCACGGGTTAGATACAGAGTAAAGCTCCCTCTACACTGTCCCATCAAACACTCCCAGGGCAGGTACAGCACGGGTTAGATACAGAGTAAAGCTCCCTCTACACTGTCCCATCAAACACTCCCAGGGCAGGTACAGCACGGGTTAGATACAGAGTAAAGCTCCCTCTACACTGTCCCATCAAACACTCCCAGGGCAGGTACAGCACGGGTTAGATACAGAGTAAAGCTCCCTCTACACTGTCCCATCAAACACTCCCAGGGCAGGTACAGCACGGGTTAGATACAGAGTAAAGCTCCCTCTACACTGTCCCATCAAACACTCCCAGGGCAGGTACAGCACGGGTTAGATACAGAGTAAAGCTCCCTCTACACTGTCCCATCAAACACTCCCAGGGCAGGTACAGCACGGGTTAGATACAGAGTAAAGCTCCCTCTACACTGTCCCATCAAACACTCCCAGGGCAGGTACAGCACGGGTTAGATACAGAGTAAAGCTCCCTCTACACTGTCCCATCAAACACTCCCAGGGCAGGTACAGCACGGGTTAGATACAGAGTAAAGCTCCCTCTACACTGTCCCATCAAACACTCCCAGGGCAGGTACAGCACGGGTTAGATACAGAGTAAAGCTCCCTCTACACTGTCCCATCAAACACTCCCAGGGCAGGTACAGCACGGGTTAGATACAGAGTAAAGCTCCCTCTACACTGTCCCATCAAACACTCCCAGGGCAGGTACAGCACGGGTTAGATACAGAGTAAAGCTCCCTCTACACTGTCCCATCAAACACTCCCAGGGCAGGTACAGCACGGGTTAGATACAGAGTAAAGCTCCCTCTACACTGTCCCATCAAACACTCCCAGGGCAGGTACAGCACGGGTTAGATACAGAGTAAAGCTCCCTCTACACTGTCCCATCAAACACTCCCAGGGCAGGTACAGCACGGGTTAGATACAGAGTAAAGCTCCCTCTACACTGTCCCATCAAACACTCCCAGGGCAGGTACAGCACGGGTTAGATACAGAGTAAAGCTCCCTCTACACTGTCCCATCAAACACTCCCAGGGCAGGTACAGCACGGGTTAGATACAGAGTAAAGCTCCCTCTACACTGTCCCATCAAACACTCCCAGGGCAGGTACAGCACGGGTTAGATACAGAGTAAAGCTCCCTCTACACTGTCCCATCAAACACTCCCAGGGCAGGTACAGCACGGGTTAGATACAGAGTAAAGCTCCCTCTACACTGTCCCATCAAACACTCCCAGGGCAGGTACAGCACGGGTTAGATACAGAGTAAAGCTCCCTCTACACTGTCCCATCAAACACTCCCAGGGCAGGTACAGCACGGGTTAGATACAGAGTAAAGCTCCCTCTACACTGTCCCATCAAACACTCCCAGGGCAGGTACAGCACGGGTTAGATACAGAGTAAAGCTCCCTCTACACTGTCCCATCAAACACTCCCAGGGCAGGTACAGCACGGGTTAGATACAGAGTAAAGCTCCCTCTACACTGTCCCATCAAACACTCCCAGGGCAGGTACAGCACGGGTTAGATACAGAGTAAAGCTCCCTCTACACTGTCCCATCAAACACTCCCAGGGCAGGTACAGCACGGGTTAGATACAGAGTAAAGCTCCCTCTACACTGTCCCATCAAACACTCCCAGGGCAGGTACAGCACGGGTTAGATACAGAGTAAAGCTCCCTCTACACTGTCCCATCAAACACTCCCAGGGCAGGTACAGCACGGGTTAGATACAGAGTAAAGCTCCCTCTACACTGTCCCATCAAACACTCCCAGGGCAGGTACAGCACGGGTTAGATACAGAGTAAAGCTCCCTCTACACTGTCCCATCAAACACTCCCAGGGCAGGTACAGCACGGGTTAGATACAGAGTAAAGCTCCCTCTACACTGTCCCATCAAACACTCCCAGGGCAGGTACAGCACGGGTTAGATACAGAGTAAAGCTCCCTCTACACTGTCCCATCAAACACTCCCAGGGCAGGTACAGCACGGGTTAGATACAGAGTAAAGCTCCCTCTACACTGTCCCATCAAACACTCCCAGGGCAGGTACAGCACGGGTTAGATACAGAGTAAAGCTCCCTCTGCACTGTCCCATCAAACACTCCCAGGGTAGGTACAGCACGGGTTAATACAGAGTAAAGCTCCCTCTACACTGTCCCATCAAACACTCCCTGGGGCAGGTACAGCACGGTTTAGATACAGAGTAAAGCTCACTCTACACTGTCCCCATCAAACACTCACAGGCAGGTACAACACGGGTTAGATACAGAGTAAAGCTCCCTCTGCAATGTCCCATCAAACACTCCCAGGGTAGGTACAGCACGGGTTAATACAGAGTAAAGCTCCCTCTACACTGTCCCATCAAACACTCCCAGGGCAGGTACAGCACTGGTTAGATACAGAGTAAACCTCCTCTACACTGTCTCATCAAACACTCCCAGGGCAGATACAGCACGGGGTTAGATACAGAGTAAAGCTCCCTCTACACTGTCCCATCAAACACTCCCAGGACAGGTACAGCACGGGTTAGATACGGAATAAAGCTCCCTCTACACTGTCCCATCAAAAACTACCAGGGCAGGTACAGCACGGGTTAGATACAGAGTAAAGCTCCCTCTGCAATGTCCCTTCAAACACTCCCAGGGTAGGTACAGCACGGATTAAATACAGAGTAAAGCTCCCTCTACTCTGTCCCATCAAACACTCCCAGGGCAGGTACAGCACTGGTTAGATACAGAGTAAACCTCCTTCTACACTGTCTCATCAAACACTCCCAGAGCAGATACAGCACGGGTTAGATACAGAGTAAAGCTCCCTCGATACTGTCCCATCAAACACTCCCAGGACAGGTACAGCACGGGTTAGATACGGAATAAAGCTCCCTCTACACTGTCCCATCAAAAACTACCAGGGCAGGTACAGCACGGGTTAGATACAGAGTAAAGCTCCCTCTACACTGTCCCATCAAATACTCCCAGGCAGGTACAGCACGGGTTAGATACAGAGTAAAGCTCCCTCTACACTGTCCCATCAAACACTCCCAGGGCAGGTACAGCACGGGTTAGATACAGAGTAAAGCTCCCTCTGCACTGTCCATCAAACACTCCCAGGGCAGGTACAGCACGGGTTAGATACAGAGTAAAGCTCCCTCTACACTGTCCCATCAAACACTCCCAGGGCAGGTACAGCACTGGTTAGATACAGAGTAAAGCTCCCTCTACACTGTCCCATCAAACACTCCCAGGGCAGGTACAGCACGGGTTAGATACAGAGTAAAGCTCCCTCTACACTGTCCCCATCAAACACTCCCAGGGCAGGTACAGCACGGGTTAGATACAGAGTAAAGCTCCCTCTACACTGTCCCATCAAACACTCACAGGGCAGGTACAGCACGGGTTAGATACAGAGTAAAGCTCCCTCTACACTGTCCCATCAAACACTCCCAGGGCAGGTACAGCACGGGTTAGATACAGAGTAAAGCTCCCTCGACACTGTCCCATCAAACACTCACAGGGCAGGTACAGCAAGGGTTAGATACAGAGTAAAGCTCCCTCTACACTGTCCCATCAAACACTTCCAGGGCAGGTACAGCATGGGTTAGATACAGAGTAAAGCTCCCTCTACACTGTCCCATCAAACACTCCCAGGGCAGGTACAGCACTGGTTAGATACAGAGTAAAGCTCCCTCTACACTGTCTCATCAAACACTCCCAGGGCAGATACAGCACGGGGTTAGATACAGAGTAAAGCTCCCTCTACACTGTCCCATCAAACACTCCCAGGCAGGTACAGCACGGGTTAGATACAGAGTAAAGCTCCCTCTACACTGTCCCATCAAACACTCCCAGGGCAGGTACAGCACGGGTTAGATACAGAGTAAAGCTCCCTCTGCACTGTCCCATCAAACACTCCCAGGTAGGTACAGCACGGGTTAGATACAGAGTAAAGCTCCCTCTCCACTGTCCCATCAAACACTCCCAGGGCAGGTACAGCACGGGTTAGATACAGAGTAAAGCTCCCTCTACACTGTCCCATCAAACACTCCCAGGGCAGGTACAGCACGGGTTAGATACAGAGTAAAGCTCCCTCTACACTGTCCCATCAAACACTCCCAGGGCAGGTACAGCACGGGTTAGATACAGAGTAAAGCTCCCTCTACACTGTCCCATCAAACACTCCCAGGGCAGGTACAGCACGGGTTAGATACAGAGTAAAGCTCCCTCTACACTGTCCCATCAAACACTCCCAGGGCAGGTACAGCACGGGTTAGATACAGAGTAAAGCTCCCTCTACACTGTCCCATCAAACACTCCCAGGGCAGGTACAGCACGGGTTAGATACAGAGTAAAGCTCCCTCTACACTGTCCCATCAAACACTCCCAGGGCAGGTACAGCACGGGTTAGATACAGAGTAAAGCTCCCTCTACACTGTCCCATCAAACACTCCCAGGGCAGGTACAGCACGGGTTAGATACAGAGTAAAGCTCCCTCTACACTGTCCCATCAAACACTCCCAGGGCAGGTACAGCACGGGTTAGATACAGAGTAAAGCTCCCTCTACACTGTCCCATCAAACACTCCCAGGGCAGGTACAGCACGGGTTAGATACAGAGTAAAGCTCCCTCTACACTGTCCCATCAAACACTCCCAGGGCAGGTACAGCACGGGTTAGATACAGAGTAAAGCTCCCTCTACACTGTCCCATCAAACACTCCCAGGGCAGGTACAGCACGGGTTAGATACAGAGTAAAGCTCCCTCTACACTGTCCCATCAAACACTCCCAGGGCAGGTACAGCACGGGTTAGATACAGAGTAAAGCTCCCTCTACACTGTCCCATCAAACACTCCCAGGGCAGGTACAGCACGGGTTAGATACAGAGTAAAGCTCCCTCTACACTGTCCCATCAAACACTCCCAGGGCAGGTACAGCACGGGTTAGATACAGAGTAAAGCTCCCTCTACACTGTCCCATCAAACACTTCCAGGGCAGGTACAGCATGTGTTAGATACAGAGTAAAGCTCCCTCTACTCTGTCCCATCAAACACTCCCAGGGTAGGTACAGCACTGGTTAGATACAGAGTAAACCTCCTCTACACTGTCTCATCAAACACTCCCAGAGCAGATACAGCACGGGGTTAGATACAGAGTAAAGCTCCCTCTACACTGTCCCATCAAACACTCCCAGGACAGGTACAGCACGGGTTAGATACGGAATAAAGCTCCCTCTACACTGTCCCATCAAACACTACCAGGGCAGGTACGACACGGGTTAGATACAGAGTAAAGCTCCCTCTGCAATGTCCCATCAAACACTCCCAGAGTAGGTACAGCACGGATTAATACAGAGTAAAGCTCCCTCTCCACTGTCCCATCAAACACTCCCACAGGCAGATACAGCACCGGGTTAGATACAGAGTAAAGCTCCCTCTACACTGTCCCATCAAACACTCCCAGGGCATGTACTGCACGGGTTAGATCGAGAATAAAGCTCCCTCTGCACTGTCCTATCAAACACTCCCAGGGCAGTTACAGCACGGGTTAGATACAGAGTAAAGCTCCCTCTACTCTGTCCCATCAAACACTCCCAGGGCAGGTACAGCACTGGTTAGATACAGAGTAAAACTCACTCTAAACTGTCCCCATCAAACACTCACAGGGCAGGTACAACACGGGTTAGATACAGAGAGAAGCTCCCTCTGCACTGTCCCTTGAAACACTCACAGGGCAGGTACAGCACGGGTTAGATACAGAGTAAAGCTCCCTCGATACTGTCCCTTCAAACACGCACAGGGCAGGTACAGCAAGTGTTAGATACAGAGTAAAGCTCCCTCTACACTGTCCTCATCAAACATTTCCGGGGCAGGTACAGCATGTGTTAGATACAGAGTAAACCTCCCTCTAAACTGTCCCATCAAACACTCACAGGGCAGGTACAACACGTGTTAGATACAGAGAGAAGCTCACTCTAAACTGTCACATCAAACACTCCCAGGGCACGTACAGCACGGGTTAGATACGGAATAAAGCTCCCTCTACACTGTCCCATCAAACATTTCCGGGGCAGGTACAGCATGTGTTAGATACAGAGTAAAGCTCCCTCTACTCTGTCCCATCAAACACTCCCAGGGCAGGTACAGCACGGGTTAGATACAGAGTAAAACTCACTCTAAACTGTCCCCATCAAACACTCACAGGGCAGGAACAGCACGGGTTAGATACAGAGTAAAACTCACTCTAAACTGTCCCCATCAAACACTCACAGGGCAGGTACAGCACGGGTTAGATACAGAGAGAAGCTCCCTCTAAACTGTCACATCAAACACTCCCAGGGCAGGTACACCACGGGTTAGATACAGAGTAAAGCTCCCTCGACACTGTCCCTTCAAACACTCACAGGGCAGGTACAGCAAGTGTTAGATACAGAGTAAAGCTCCCTCTACACTGTCCCCATCAAACATTTCCGGGGCAGGTACAGCATGTGTTAGATACAGAGTAAAGCTCCCTCTACTCTGTCCCATCAAACACTCCCAGGGCAGGTACAGCACTGGTTAGATACAGAGTAAACCTCCTTCTACACTGTCTCATCAAACACTCCCAGAGCAGATACAGCACGGGGTTAGATACAGAGTAAAGCTCCCTCTACACTGTCCCATCAAACACTCCCAGGACAGGTACAGCACGGGTTAGATACGGAATAAAGCTCCCTCTACACTGTCCCATCAAAAACTACCAGGGCAGGTACGACACGGGTTAGATACAGAGTAAAGCTCCCTCTGCAATGTCCCATCAAACACTCCCAGAGTAGGTACAGCACGGATTAAATACAGAGTAAAGCTCCCTCTCCACTGTCCCATCAAACACTCCCACAGCAGATACAGCACCGGGTTAGATACAGAGTAAAGCTCCCTCTACACTGTCCCATCAAACACTCCCAGGGCATGTACTGCACGGGTTAGATCGAGAATAAAGCTCCCTCTGCACTGTCCTATCAAACACTCCCAGGGCAGTTACAGCACGGGTTAGATACAGAGTAAAGCTCCCTCTACTCTGTCCCATCAAACACTCCCAGGGCAGGTACAGCACTGGTTAGATACAGAGTAAAACTCACTCTAAACTGTCCCCATCAAACACTCACAGGGCAGGTACAACACGGGTTAGATACAGAGAGAAGCTCCCTCTGCACTGTCCCTTCAAACACTCACAGGGCAGGTACAGCACGGGTTAGATACAGAGTAAAGCTCCCTCGATACTGTCCCTTCAAACACGCACAGGGCAGGTACAGCAAGTGTTAGATACAGAGTAAAGCTCCCTCTACACTGTCCTCATCAAACATTTCCGGGGCAGGTACAGCATGTGTTAGATACAGAGTAAACCTCCCTCTAAACTGTCCCATCAAACACTCACAGGGCAGGTACAACACGTGTTAGATACAGAGAGAAGCTCACTCTAAACTGTCACATCAAACACTCCCAGGGCACGTACAGCACGGGTTAGATACGGAATAAAGCTCCCTCTACACTGTCCCATCAAACATTTCCGGGGCAGGTACAGCATGTGTTAGATACAGAGTAAAGCTCCCTCTACTCTGTCCCATCAAACACTCCCAGGGCAGGTACAGCACGGGTTAGATACAGAGTAAAACTCACTCTAAACTGTCCCCATCAAACACTCACAGGGCAGGTACAACACGGATTAGATACAGAGAGAAGCTCCCTCGACACTGTCCCTTCAAACACTCACAGGGCAGGTGCAGCAAGTGTTAGATACAGAGAGAAGCTCCCTCTAAACTGTCACATCAAACACTCCCAGGGCAGGTACACCACGGGTTAGATACAGAGTAAAACTCACTCTAAACTGTCCCCATCAAACACTCACAGGGCAGGTACAGCACGGGTTAGATACAGAGAGAAGCTCCCTCTAAACTGTCACATCAAACACTCCCAGGGCAGGTACACCACGGGTTAGATACAGAGTAAAGCTCCCTCGACACTGTCCCTTCAAACACTCACAGGGCAGGTACAGCAAGTGTTAGATACAGAGTAAAGCTCCCTCTACACTGTCCCCATCAAACATTTCCGGGGCAGGTACAGCATGTGTTAGATACAGAGTAAAGCTCCCTCTACTCTGTCCCATCAAACACTCCCAGGGCAGGTACAGCACTGGTTAGATACAGAGTAAACCTCCTTCTACACTGTCTCATCAAACACTCCCAGAGCAGATACAGCACGGGGTTAGATACAGAGTAAAGCTCCCTCTACACTGTCCCATCAAACACTCCCAGGACAGGTACAGCACGGGTTAGATACGGAATAAAGCTCCCTCTACACTGTCCCATCAAAAACTACCAGGGCAGGTACGGCACGGGTTAGATACAGAGTAAAGCTCCCTCTGCAATGTCCCATCAAACACTCCCAGAGTAGGTACAGCACGGATTAAATACAGAGTAAAGCTCCCTCTCCACTGTCCCATCAAACACTCCCACAGGCAGATACAGCACCGGGTTAGATACAGAGTAAAGCTCCCTCTACACTGTCCCATCAAACACTCCCAGGGCATGTACAGCACGGGTTAGATAGAGAATAAAGCTCCCTCTGCACTGTCCTATCAAACACTCCCAGGGCAGTTACAGCACGGGTTAGATACAGAGTAAAGCTCCCTCTACTCTGTCCCATCAAACACTCCCAGGGCAGGTACAGCACTGGTTAGATACAGAGTAAAGCTCACTCTAAACTGTCCCCATCAAACACTCACAGGGCAGGTACAACACGGGTTAGATACAGAGAGAAGCTCCCTCTGCACTGTCCCATCAAACACTCACAGGGCAGGTACAGCACGGGTTAGATACAGAGTAAAGCTCCCTCGATACTGTCCCATCAAACACTCACAGGGCAGGTACAGCAAGTGTTAGATACAGAGTAAAGCTCCCTCTACACTGTCCTCATCAAACACTTCCAGGGCAGGTACAGCATGTGTTAGATACAGAGTAAACCTCCCTCTAAACTGTCCCATCAAACACTCACAGGGCAGGTACAACACGTGTTAGATACAGAGAGAAGCTCACTCTAAACTGTCACATCAAACACTCCCAGGGCACGTACAGCACGGGTTAGATACGGAATAAAGCTCCCTCTACACTGTCCCATCAAACATTTCCGGGGCAGGTACAGCATGTGTTAGATACAGAGTAAAGCTCCCTCTACTCTGTCCCATCAAACACTCCCAGGGCAGGTACAGCACGGGTTAGATACAGAGTAAAACTCACTCTAAACTGTCCCCATCAAACACTCACAGGGCAGGTACAACACGGATTAGATACAGAGAGAAGCTCCCTCGACACTGTCCCTTCAAACACTCACAGGGCAGGTACAGCAAGTGTTAGATACAGAGTAAAGCTCCCTCTACACTGTCCCCATCAAACATTTCCGGGGCAGGTACAGCATGTGTTAGATACAGATTAAAGCTGCCACTACAATTGCCCATCAAACACTACCAGAGCAGATACAGCACGGGGTTAGATACAGAGTAAAGCTCCCTCTACACTGTCCCATCAAACACTCCCAGGACAGGTACAGCACGGGTTAGATACGGAATACAGCTCCTTCTACACTGTCCCATCAAAAACTACCAGGGCAGGTACAGCACGGGTTAGATACAGAGTAAAGCTCCCTCTGCAATGTCCCATCAAACACTCCCAGGGTAGGTACAGCACGGATTAAATACAGAGTAAAGCTCCCTCTACTCTGTCCCATCAAACACTCCCAGGGCAGGTACAGCACTGGTTAGATACAGAGTAAACCTCCTTCTACACTGTCTCATAAAACACTCCCAGAGCAGATACAGCACGGGGTTAGATACAGAGTAAAGCTCCCTCTACACTGTCCCATCAAACACTCCCAGGACAGGTACAGCACGGGTTAGGTACGGAATAAAGCTCCCTCTACACTGTCCCATCAAAAACTACCAGGGCAGGTACAGCACGGGTTAGATACAGAGTAAAGCTCCCTCTACACTGTCCCATCAAACACTCCCACAGCAGATACAGCACGGGGTTAGATACAGAGTAAAGCTCCCTCTACACTGTCCCATCAAACACTCCCAGGGCATGTACAGCACGGGTTAGATAGAGAATAAAGCTCCCTCTGCACTGTCCTATCAAACACTCCCAGGGCAGTTACAGCACGGGTTAGACACGGAGTAAAGCTCCCTCTACACTGTCCCATCAAACACTCCCAGGGCAGGTACAGCACGGGTTAGATACAAAGTAAAGCTCCCTCTACTCTGTCCCATCAAACACTCCCAGGGCAGGTACAGCACGGGTTAGATACAGAGTAAAACTCACTCTAAACTGTCCCCATCAAACACTCACAGGGCAGGTACAGCACGGGTTAGATACAGAGTAAAACTCACTCTAAACTGTCCCCATCAAACACTCACAGGGCAGGTACAGCACGGGTTAGATACAGAGAGAAGCTCCCTCTAAACTGTCACATCAAAAACTCCCAGGGCAGGTACAGCACGGGTTAGATACAGAGTAAAGCTCCCTCGACACTGTCCCTTCAAACACTCACAGGGCAGGTACAGCAAGTGTTAGATACAGAGTAAAGCTCCCTCTACACTGTCCCCATCAAACATTTCCGGGGCAGGTACAGCATGTGTTAGATACAGAGTAAAGCTCCCTCTAAACTGTCCCATCAAACACTCACAGGGCAGGTACAACACGGGTTAGATACAGAGAGAAGCTCCCTCTAAACTGTCACATCAAACACTCCCAGGGCAGGTACAGCACGGGTTAGATACAGAGTAAAGCTCCCTCGACTCTGTCCCTTCAAACGCTCACAGGGCAGGTGCAGCAAGTGTTAGATACAGAGTAAAGCTCAATCTACACTGTCCCCATCAAACATTTCCGGGGCAGGTACAGAATGTGTTAGATACAGAGTAAAGCTGCCACTACAATGGCCCATCAAACACTACCAGAGCAGATACAGCACGGGGTTAGATACAGAGTAAAGCTCCCTCTACACTGTCCCATCAAACACTCCCAGGACAGGTACAGCACGGGTTAGATACGGAATAAAGCCCCCTCTACACTGTCCCATCAAACACTCCCAGGGCAGGTACAGCACTGGTTAGATACAGAGTAAACCTCCTTCTACACTGTCTCATAAAACACTCCCAGAGCAGATACAGCACGGGGTTAGATACAGAGTAAAGCTCCCTCTACACTGTCCCATCAAACACTCCCAGGACAGGTACAGCACGGGTTAGATACGGAATAACTACATATGGTTATGATATTGTGGCCATTACAGAAACATGGCTGCAGGGTGACAATGCCTGGGAATTAAACATACCAGGTTATTTAACGATCAGGAAGGACAGGCAGGAAGGAAGGGGAGGTGGGGTGGCTATGTTAATCAAGGAAGGAATCACTGTAATACAGAGTAATGATATTGGGTCAAAAAATCATGATAATGAAACAGTTTGGGTGGAGATAAGGAATAATAAGGGGAAAAAAACACTAGTGGGCGTAGTCTATAGGCCTCCGAACAGTTGCAACTCTGTTGGACGGAGTATCAATCAGGAAATAGTTGAGGCATGTAATAAGGGAACATCTATAATTATGGGGGATTTTAACTATCATATTAATTGGACAAATCAAATGGGGCAGGGCTGCCTTGAGGATGAGTTCATTGAGTGTATTAGGGATGGGTTTCTTGAGCAGTATGTAACTGAACCGACCAGGGGGCAAGCAACCTTTGATCTGGTCCTGTGTAACGAGACAGGATTAATTAAAAATGTCCTAGTAAAGGGGCCCCTTGGAATGAGTGACCATAACATGGTTGAATTCCATATTCAATTAGAGGGTGAGAAGGTTGGATCTCAAACAAGCGTGCTAAGCTTGAATAAAGGAGACTATGAAGGTATGCGAGCGGAATTGAGTAGAGTGGATTGGGAAAATAGATTAAAGGGTAAGACGACACATGATCAGTGGTGTACATTCAAGGAGTTATTTTACAACTTCCAAAAAATATATATTCCACTGAAAAGAAAAGGGTGTAAAAGAAAGGACAGTCATCCGTGGCTAAGTAAAGAAATTAAGGATAGTATTCGACTAAAAACAAGGGCATATAAGGTAGCGAAATCTAGTGGGAGGACAGAGGATTGGGAAAACTTTAAAAGGCAGCAAAAAATAACAAAAAGATTGATTAAGAAAGGGAAGATAGATTATGAAATTAAATTAGCAAAAAATATAAAAACAGATAGTAAGAGTTTTTATAGTTATATAAAAAGAAAAAGGGTGGCTAAAGTAAATGTTGGTCCCTTAGAGGATGAGACCGGGAAATTAATGGTGGGAAATATGGAGATGGCAAAAACACTGAATGAATATTTTGTATCAGTCTTTACAGTAGAAGACACTAAGAATATCCCAACACTGGACAAACAGGGGGCTATAGGGGGAGAGGAGCTAAACACGATCAAAATCACTAAGGAAGTGGTACTCGGTAAAATAATGGGACTCAAGGCGGATAAATCACCTGGACCTGATGGCTTACATCCTAGAGTCTTGAAGGAAGTGGCGGTAGGGATTGTAGATGCATTGGTAATAATTTTTCAAAACTCCCTGGATTCCGCTAAGGTCCCGGCAGACTGGAAAACTGCTAATGTAACACCCTTATTTAAAAAGGGCAGTAGACAGAAGGCTGGTAACTATAGACCGGTTAGCCTAACATCTGTGGTAGGTAAAATTTTGGAGTCCATTATTAAGGAAACAGTAACAGGACATTTGGATAATCATAATTTAATAGGACAAAGTCAGCATGGTTTTACGAAGGGGAAGTCATGTTTGACAAATTTGCTGGAGTTCTTTGAGGAAGTAACATATAGAGTGGATAAAGGGGAACCAGTGGACGTAGTGTATTTAGACTTCCAAAAGGCATTTGACAAGGTGCCACACAAAAGATTATTGCTTAAGGTAAAAAATCACGGGATTGGGGGTAATATTCTGGCATGGATAGAGGATTGGCTATCTAACAGAAAGCAAAGAGTTGGGATAAATGGTTCATTCTCAGACTGGCAATCAGTAACTAGTGGTGTTCCACAGGGGTCAGTGCTGGGTCCCCAACTCTTTACAATCTATATTAACGATTTGGAGGAAGGGACCAAGTGTAACATATCAAAATTTGCAGATGATACTAAGATGGGAGGGAAAGTAGTGAGTGAGGAGGACATAAAAAACCTGCAAGGGGACATAGACAGGCTAAGTAAGTGGGCAGAGATTTGGCAGATGGAATACAACACTGGAAAGTGTGAGGTGATGCACTTTGGCAGGAAAAATCCTAGAGCAATTTATTATCTTAATGGCAAGAAACTGGAGAGTACTGAAGTGCAAAGGGATCTGGGGGTCCTGGTGCACGAAACTCAAAAGGTTAGTATGCAGGTGCAGCAAGTGATTAAGAAGGCAAATGGAATGTTGGCTTTCATTGCTAGGGGGATAGAATATAAAAATAGGGAGGTATTGCTTCAGTTGTACAAGGTATTGGTGAGACCGCACCTGGAATACTGCATACAGTTTTGGTGTCCTTACTTAAGGAAAGACATCCTTGCTCTCGAGGCAGTGCAAAAAAGGTTCACTCGGTTAATCCCGGGGATGAGGGGGTGGTCATATGAGGAGAGGTTGGGTAGATTGGGACTCTACTCATTGGAGTTCAGAAGAATGAGAGGCGATCTTATTGAAACATATAAGATTGTGAAGGGGTTGGATCGGGTGGATGCGGGGAGGATGTTCCCGATGACGGGTGAGACGAGAACTAGGGGACATAGTCTTAGAATAAGGGGCTGCTCTTTCAAAACTGAGATGAGGAGGAACTACTTCACTCAGAGGGTGGTAGGTCCATGGAATATGCTGCCACAAAAAGCTGTAGAAGCTACAACATTAATTAAATTTAAAACAGAAATAGACAGTTTCCTAGAAGTAAAGGGCATTAAGGGTTACGGGGAGCGGGCAGGAATTTGGACATGAGCCTAGGTTCGGATCGGTCATGGCCCTGTGGGTAGTGGAGCGGGCCCAGGGACTGTGTAGCCTGATTCTGCTCCTATTTTGTGTGTGCAATTCTGTTAGATGCAGGAGATGGTTCTGTGATAGATAGTAGATTGGCGGTTAGGATCAGATCAGCCATGATCTTATTGAATGGCGGAGCAGGCTCGATGGGCCGATTGGCCTACTCCTGCTCCTATTTCTTATGTTCTTATGTTAATAAAGCTCCCTCTACACTGTCCCATCAAAAACTACCAGGGCAGGTACAGCACGGGTTAGATACAGAGTAAAGCTCCCTCTACACTGTCCCATCAAACACTCCCACAGCAGATACAGCACGGGGTTAGATACAGAGTAAAGCTCCCTCTACACTGTCCCATCAAACACTCCCAGGGCATGTACAGCACGGGTTAGATAGAGAATAAAGCTCCCTCTGCACTGTCCTATCAAACACTCCCAGGGCAGTTACAGCACGGGTTAGACACGGAGTAAAGCTCCCTCTACACTGTCCCATCAAACACTCCCAGGGCAGGTACAGCACGGGTTAGATACAAAGTAAAGCTCCCTCTACTCTATCCCATCAAACACTCCCAGGGCAGGTACAGCACGGGTTAGATACAGAGTAAAACTCACTCTCAACTGTCCCCATCAAACACTCACAGGGCAGGTACAGCACGGGTTAGATACAGAGTAAAACTCACTCTAAACTGTCCCCATCAAACACTCACAGGGCAGGTACAGCACGGGTTAGATACAGAGAGAAGCTCCCTCTAAACTGTCACATCAAACACTCCCAGGGCAGGTACAGCACGGGTTAGATACAGAGTAAAGCTCCCTCGACTCTGTCCCTTCAAACGCTCAGAGGGCAGGTGCAGCAAGTGTTAGATACAGAGTAAAGCTCAATCTACACTGTCCCCATCAAACATTTCCGGGGCAGGTACAGCATGTGTTAGATACAGAGTAAAGCTGCCACTACAATGGCCCATCAAACACTACCAGAGCAGATACAGCACGGGGTTAGATACAGAGTAAAGCTCCCTCTACACTGTCCCATCTAACACTCCCAGGACAGGTACAGCACGGGTTAGATACGGAATAAAGCTCCCTCTGCACTGTCCCATCAAAAACTACCAGGGCAGGTACAGCACGGGTTAGATACAGAGTAAAGCTCCCTCTGCAATGTCCCATCAAACACTCCCAGGGTAGGTACAGCACGGATTAAATACAGAGTAAAGCTCCCTCTACTCTGTCCCTTAAAAACTCCTGGGGCAGGTACAGCACGGTTTAGATACAGAGTAAAGCTCACTCTACACTGTCCCCATCAAACACTCACAGGCAGGTACAACACGGGTTAGATACAGAGAGAAGCTCCCTCTACACTGTCCCATCAAACACGCCCAGGGCAGATACAGCACGGATTAGATGCAGAGTAAAGCTCCCTCTACACTGTCCCATCAAACAATCACAGGGCAGGTACAGCACGGGTTAGATACAGAGTTAAGCTCCCTCTACACTGTCCCCATCAAACTTTTCCGGTGCAGGTACAGCACGGTTTAGACACAGAGTAAAGCTCCCTCTACACTGTCCCATCAAACACTCCCAGGGCAGGTACAGCACGGGTTAGATAGAGAGTAAAGCTCCCTCTACACTGTCCCATCAAACACTCCCAGGGCAGGTACAGCACGGTTTAGATACGGAGTAAAGCTCCCACTACACTGTCCCATCAAACACTCCCAGGGCAGGTACAGCACGGGTTAGATACAGAGTAAAGCTCCCTCTATACTGTCCCATCAAACACTCCCAGGGCAGGTACAGCACGGGTTAAATACAGAGTTAATCTCCCCCTACACTGTCCCATCAAACACTCCCAGAGCAGTTACACCTCGGATTGATACAGTGTAAAGCTCCCTCAACACTGTCCCATCAAACACTCCCAGGATAGGTACAGAACAGGTTAGATACAGAGTAAAGCTCCCTCTACGCTGTCCCGTCAAACACTCCGAGGGCAGGTACAGTACGGGATAGATACAGAGTAAGCTCTCTCTACACTGTCCCATCAAACAGAAAGATAAGGTCCAGCACGGGTTAGATACATTGTAATCTCTATCTACACTGTCCCATTAAATACTCCCAGGGCAAGTACAGCACGGGTCAGATACAGAGTAAAGCTCCCTCTACACTGTCCCATCAAACACTCCCAGGGCAGGTGCAGCACGGGTTAGATACAGAGTAAACTGTTTCGACACTGTCCCATCAAACACTGCCAGAACAGGTCCAGCATGGGTTATATACAGAGTAAAGCTCCCACTACACTGCCCGATCAAACACACCAGGGAAGGTACAGTACGGGTTAGATACAGAGTAATCTCTCTCTACACTGTCCCATCAAACACTGCCAGATCAGGTCCAGCATGGGTTAGATAGAGAGTAAAGCTCCCTCTCTACTGTCAGATCAAACACTCCCAGGGCAGGAACAGTACGGGTTAGATACAGAGTAATCTCTCTCTGCACTCACCCATCAAACACTGCCAGATCAGGTCCAGCACGGGTTAGATACAGAGTAAAGCTCCCTGCACTGTCCCATCAAACACTCCAGATTAGTTACAGCACGGGTTATAAATAGAGTATTGCTCCCTCTACAATGTCCCTTCAAGTAATCCCAGGGCAGGTACAGCACAGGTTAGATCCAGAGTAAAGCTCCCTCTACACTGTACCATCAAACACTCCCAGGGCAGGTACAGCAGGGGTTAGATGCAGAGGAAAGCTCCCTCTACACTGTCCCATCAAGCACTCCCCGGCAGGTACAGCATGGGTTAGATCCAGAATAAAGCTACCTCTCCCTCTCTGAAGGTTGCCACTCAAGTGGATAGAACAGTAAAGAAGGCCTATAGTGTGTTTGCGTTTATTAACAAGGGGTTTGAGTTTAAGAACCGTGAGGTTATGCTACAACTGTACAGGACCTTGGTGAGACCACATTTGGAATATTGTGTGCAGTTCTGGTCACCTCACTATAGGAAGGACGTGGAAGCATTGGTAAGAGTGCAAAGGAGATTTACCAGGACGCTGCCTGGTTTCGGGGGGAGGTCTTATGAGGAAAGATTGTGGGAGTTAGGGCTTTTCTCTTTAGAGCGGAGGAGGATGAGAGGCGACTTAATAGAGGTTTATAAGATGATGAGGGGGATAGATAGAGTGGATGTTCAGAGACTATTTCCTCGGGTGGAGGTAGCTGTTACAAGGGGGCATAACTATAAGGTGCATGGGAGGAGATATAGAAGGGATGTCCGAGGTAGATTATTTACTCAGAGAGTGGTTGGGGTGTGGAATGGACTGCCTGCTGTGATAGTGGAGTCGGACACTTTAGGAACTTTCAAGCGGTTATTGGATAAGCATATGGAGCACACCAGAATGATAGGGAGTGGGATAGCTCGATCTTGGTTTCGGACAATGCTCGGCACAACATCGAGGGCCGAAGGGCCTGTAATGTGTCTGTACTGTTCTATGTCTATGTTACACTGTCCCATCAAACACTCCCAGGGCAGGTACAGCACAGGTTAGATACAGAGTAATGCTCCCTCTACACTGTCCCACCAAGCAATCCCAGGCAGGTACAGCACATGTCAGATAGAGAGGAAAGCTTAATCTACACTATCCCCATCAAACACTCCCAGGGCAAGTACAGCACGGGTTAGATACAGAGTAAAACACTCTCTACATGTTCCCATTAAACACTGCTAGCCCATAATGAGCAGGGCTCAGAGAGGTTGGTTGCTAGGCACTGCAGTGATGTCAGAAAGCAGGGCCATTCAGCCCAGCTGGTCGTCTCCTTGTCCCTTTAAAGGTGGAGAGCGGGGACACCCTGTCCCAAAACACGCCCCACCTGTTCATATTGAGAATCCCCGGGCAAGGCCCTAGGCCCAGAGTGTGGACAATACCAAGGGGTAAAATAGGTGAAGAGCGGGGACACCCGGTCTCAAAACACATTCCCCCTGTTCATCCTGAGAATCCCCGGGCAAGGCCCAAGGCCCAGAGTGTGGAAAACACCCCGGGGGAAAAGAGGAGGAGAGCGGGGACACCCTGTCTCAAAACACACCCCACCTGTTCATACTGAGATGCCCCGGGCAAGGCCCAAGGCCCAGAGAGTGGACACACCCCGGGGAAAAGAGGAGGAGTGCGGGAACACCGTGTCTCAAAACACACTGCTCCTGTTCATATTGAGAATCCCCGGGCAAGGCCCAAGGTCCAGAGTGTGGAACACACCCCGGGGAAAAGAGGAGGAGAGCGGGGACACCCTGTCTCAAAACACACCCCACCTGTTCATACTGAGAATCCACGGGCAAGGCCCAAGACCCAGAGTTTGGAACACAACCCGGGGAAAAGTGGAGGAGAGCGGGGACACCCTGTCTCGAAACAAACCGCACCTGTTCATACTGAGAATCCCCGGGCAAGGCCCAGAATGTGGACACACCCCAGGGAAAAGAGGAGGAGAGTGGAGACACCCTGGGGTAAAAATTCAGTTGGTTGCGCCTCCCGTTAGCGCCTTAAGTGGGCGCTAATTGGGAGCAAAGCCGCTAGCGCCCGGACGCAGCGATGTTTGTGCCGCTCGGGAACATAACTAGACATTGTGCGGCGGCGCTGAACCTTACCGCCGCGACCACCTGCGTGCGCAGATTGTGACGTCATTCCATGGTGCAACGCCCTTGTGGCGCCCCGGAGCGGAAATTGAGTGGCGCCCCCTGCCTTACCGCCTGACGCATCCAACGACCGGAAGACTGGAACGCTATCAATCGCTGTGGGGTTGAGGGCGGGGGGGCGGGTGGCGCTATTTAAAGGGGACCTCTTCCTGTCTTTTTCTGTGGTTGACATTTTTGCACCACTCGTTCTGAGAGAGAGAGAGAGATTCGGAGAGAGAGAAAGAGAGACTTCTGCATTGAGTCAACGCTTTGTGTGGTAGTTTTGCCTACTGTTCCTATCTTCGCTGGTACTTTGGTTGCTGTCCTTCATGACTTTGCTTGCAAAGAGACTTTGGGGGCTGCACTGATTCGGGGCGACGTCCTGCTCCAGCTGAATCGGAGGACACAGAGACGCAGAGAGAGAGTGGCAATGATGGCCTGACGGAGGAGGGCCAACAGGCGTATGTACAGGAGAGCTTACCCTCCCAGGGTATATCGTGAACAGCTCTCCTACATTCATATGTCTGAGGAGCTGTGTTTGCAAAGGCTGCGATTCAGCAAGGAGGTGGTCACTGAGCTCTGCCACCGGCTGCAGCCAGATCTGCAGCCTTAGCTGAGGTCCAGGACGTCTCTGTCGGTGGCAGTGAAGGTCACAGTGGCTCTCAACTTCTATGCTACTGGCTCATTTCAAGCTGCTGCTGGGGACCTCGCCAATATCTCCCAGTTCGCGGTGCATTGCTGCATCCGGCAGGTCACAAATGCCCTCTTTAAAAGGAGACGAGAGTTCATCTCTTTCCCCATGACCCCAGACAAGCAGCGTGACCGCGCTCTGGGCTTTGCGAGGATAGCGGGCTTCCCCATGGTGCAGGGCGCCATTGACTGCACGCATGTGGCTTTGCGTGCTCCACATGAGAATGCCGAGGAATTCCGGAACAGAAAGGGATTCCATTCCTTGAATGTTCAGTTGGTCTGTGACCAGAGACAGCTGATACTCGCTGTCAATGCCCACTATCCTGGCAGCTGCCACGATGCTTTTATCCTGCGCCAGACTACTGTGGCAGAACTTTTCGAGGCACCGCATCAGCCAGTTGGTTGGCTTCTCGGGGACAAGGGGTATCCATTGAGCACCTGGCTGATGACACCGCTCCGTACGCACAACACCTTTGCTGAGCTGCGGTACAATGAGAGCCATCAAGCTACCAGGAACATCATTGAGCACACAATCGGCGTGCTTAAGCAACGGTTCCGCTGTCTCGACCATTCTGGAGGAGCCCTGCAGTACTCGCCTGAGCGAGTATCCAACTTCGTAGTTGTGTGCTGCATGTTGCATAACATGGCAATCGTCAGGACCCAGCCAATGCCACCAGGCCTTGGAGCACCACCAGAGGAGGAGGAGGAAGAGGAGGAAGAGGATGAGGAGGATGATCATCAGCAGCACCAAGGCGGGAGGGCGGCCCACAATGGTGAAACTGCAAGGGCCTTCCATCAACGGCTGATAGCAAGCCGCTTCTAGGGCCCCTGCTGTGGAAATGGCTTCTGCCATTGCTAACAACATCAATGAACCCAGTACGCAACCCCTAAGCCGGCCAAGGCACCAATAATTGCAAACACCAAACATGTATATTTTGAATACAAAAATTATTTATTTTACAAACTCTGTGTGTGTCATTTCCTCATGACAAACTCATAGAAATAAACACAAAAAATCAGTCAGTAACATAACTGATTCTCACAACCTGGAGATAATGTCCAAAACACTAAACAAAAGTTGGACCACGAACCTCGGCCTTTAATGAAAAAATGACCAGCATTTTGTCACACCTCCTACTTTTTGCCCTTCAAGGGTGAACTCCTTCCCTTGCGCACTTCCCCCCTTCCAACCCTACTGCTCCTCCGTAATGGGACCTCAGTGGCTGCAGCAATGCTGGTGGAAGGCTGCTGATCGTCAGACCCTGACACTGCAGATGCCCCTGAAGGACGGCCTCGACCAGTTCTGGGCCTGGAGGGCCCGGCTGCAGACTGCACCAACTCTGCATGGGCGGCAGCAGTCTGTCCTACAGGCGGTGGCAAGTGCAGTGGAGAAGTGACAGTGTTGACAGCAGGAATGCTGTCATCGTGAGAGAGGACAGCAACTCCCTTCTCGCCCGATACACTGGCACTCCCACGGGGCAGCACTTCAGCATCCGGAGCAATCTGCTGGAGCACAGATTGCTGGCCTGCTGCGGCGCGGTGAGAGCCCCGGGGACATGTGAACGAACCATCGAGGTTGGCAGCAGTCAGTGCTCGCGTGGCCTCAATCTGAGTCTGCATGAGAGCAGTCAGAGATGGCATCACGGCAGTCAGTGACTGAATTGCAGCACTAAGCGTTAGTGTGGCATCCGCCTGTGCTACAGCGAAGTGCTCCACACTCCTTGCCAGTGACTCAATGCATTCGGGCACCCTTCCCACTGCACCCATGAGCTCAGTGTGCATGCCCACCGCCTGGGTGTTCATTTCTGCGATCAGCCGCTCCTCCTCTGCGTCCATTGCAGTAGGAGTCTCTGGCATACTCTCCCTCTGGGGAGAAGGCCCCCGTTCTTCCCTACCCCCGTGGCGTTGCTGCAGCCCGCTGGCTCCTGGAGCTTCAATCTCATCAGACCCTTCCCCCCTGCTCCCCTCCAGGGAAGGCGTGTTCCCAGTGTGGGCATGGGCTTCCTCGGGAGAGGGTGGCACTGATGCTCCGGCTTCCTCTTCCTCCTCGGCTGCAGCTTCACTCCCACTGGCAGCTTCAGGGCCCGTCTCCACAGCTGGTGAATCACCATCTGAAAGCAGGGAGGTACAAGAGTGGCTTTAGCGTGAGGACAGGGTGGCATTAAGGGAGGAATAAGTGCAGCGAGTTAGCAAGTTGGATTGAAAGTGTCAAAGGCTGGTGTTGTCAGGGACAAGTGGAAGGACAGAGGACAAAAAGGTGATGACCTTACCATTGCTGTCCAGAACGGGGTCGGCGTCTCCAGTGGCGACGGGACCGATCACCCGGCTTGCCACAATCCTGTGGACGCGCTCCTCAAGATCGCTGAGGGGTTGCAGCTGAGGCCGCCCTCCACCTGTCCGTTGCTGCTGTCTCCTATTATGCGCCAGCTTGGCCTGCAAGAAAAAGGACAGCATCTGAATAAATATACAGCCATGGTCTTGCCTGATGTGCCTCCCATAGGTGAATAGCCCTTACTGTATGCAGCCATGGTCTTGCCTGATGTGCCTCCCATAGGTGAATAGCCCTTACTGTATGCAAAGTGTGGAATGTGTGTGTGTGTTTAATGAAAGGGCCATAGGTGTTGGATGAGTGTTGTGCATTGGGGTTTTAAGACCCTCTGGCCATAGAGTGAGGTTGAGATGGAGGGATGGAGAGGTATTGAGAAAAAGCCACTCACCCTGACGAGCCGAGTGAGGTCGTTGAACTTTTTGCGGCATTGAACATGGGTCCTGGGCACCATGCTCCTGGAGGAGACGCTCTGAGCCACCTCCCTCCACACTCTTCTGTACTCGCGTGGCAAAGGCCTCCTGCCACTCTCAGGGAAGAGTATACATCTTCTGCGCTCCACCGCGCCAACCAGAGCATTCAAGGCCCGCTCGGTGAAGCGATGAGCTCGTTCTCTCACCCTCTCCATCCTTGGCAGCAAAATGGATTCACAGGTCTCTCCAGGCCAAGATTCAAGGCTGCAATGAGCAGGGTTTGGCTGGGGAGCAAGTTGCCCCCCCCCCGCTTTAAGAAGTGTCCGGCGCCAGTGTGTCTGTGTTCCCTCGCTAACTGGCAGCACCTGCGCTGCGCTCGCGCGCTGAGTTAGCGCCTCACTGCTCGGCCTTTGCGCCTTAAGACAGGTGTGCAGCGCCTGATTTAGCGCTCCACTCACTACCGGGGCGGTAAAAGTGAAGTTTCCAGTCAGTGGCGATAATTAGCACCAGACGCTAATATTTGCGTCCAGACAATATTTGCGCCCCAAACGGGGCGCGACCTAATTTTTCCCCCCAATTCTCAAAACACGCCCCACATGTTCATATTGAGAATCCCCGGGCAAGGCCCAAGGCCCAGAGTGTGGAACACACCCCGGGGGAAAAGAGGAGGAGAGCGGGGACACCCTGTCTCAAAACACACCCGACCTGTTTATACTGAGAATCCCCGGGCAAGGCCCAAGGCCCAGAGTGTGGAACACAACCCGGGGGAAAAGAGCAGGAGAGCGGGGACACCCTGTCTCAAAACTCACCACACCTGTTCATATTGAGAATCCGCGGGCAAGGCCCAAGGCCCAGAGTGTGGAACACAACCCGGGGAAAAGTGGAGGAGAGCGGGGACACCCTGTCTCAAAACACACCCCACTTGTTCATACTGAGAATCCCCGGGCAAGGCCCAAGGCCCAAGTGTGGAGCACACCCCGGGGAAAAGAGGAGGAGAGCGGGGACACCCTGTCTCGAAACACACCGCACCTGTTTATACTGAGAATCCCCGGGCAAGGCCCAGAATGTGGACACACTCCGGGGAAAAGAGGAGGAGAGCGGAGACACCCTGTCTCAAAAGACACCCCACCTGTTCATACTGAGAATCCCCGGGCAAGGCCCAAGGCCCAGAGTGTGGAACACAACCCGGGGGAAAAGAGGAGGAGAGCGGGGACACCCTTTCTCAAAACACACCTCACCTATTCATACTGAGAATCCCCGGGCAAGGCCCAAGGCCCAGAGTGTGGACACACCCCGGGGGAAAGTGCAGGAGAGCAGGGACACCCTGTCTCAAAACACACCCCACCTGTTCATACTGAGAATCCGCGGGCAAGGCCCAAGGCCCAGAGTGTGGTCACACCCCGGGGAGAGAGGAGGAGACCGGGGACACCCTGTCTCAAAACACACCCCACCTGTTCATACTGAGAATCTCCGGGCAATGCCCAAGGCCCAGAGTGTGGACACACCCCGGGGGAAAGAGGAGAGCGGGGACACCCTGTCTCAAAACACATCCCACCTGTTCATACTGAGTATCCCCGGGCAAGGCCCAAGGCCCAGAGTGTGGAACACACCCCGGGGAGAGATGGTGCAGTGTGGGGGTGAGGGAGGAGTCTTCTCATTCCCGGGGGAAATTCAGAGTGGTGGGTCCAACAGTCAAACTGAAACCAAATCAAAGTGAACAAATGAAGATCCAATCCAAGGGAACAAAGACCCTGAAAATGGGGAGATACCACAACCGGCACAAAGTTATTCAGTGAGCGAGCATCGCCTACTTATTGTGAGAGAGCTGCACACTTCGACCATCCTTTATGTGGAGAAGAGTTTCCAGCTTCTCTACTGAAGGGCCTGGCTCGGATTTTACGGTTTTGTCCCCTCGTCCCAGACTCCCCACCAGTGGAAAGAGTTTCTCTGCCTCTACCCTCGCAATTGTTCCAAAATCCTCAAAACCTCAATCAAACCAGCCTCATCTTTCTATAATCCATGGAATACAAGCTTCATTTCTGTAAACTCTAAATAGTTTAACCCTTGGAGCCCTGGTAACATGCTGGTGAATCTGCACTGCACTCCGTCCAAGGCCAATATATTACATAGAAACATAGAAACAAAGAAAATAGGTACAGGAGTAGACCATTCGGTCCTTCGAGCCTGCACCGCCATTTAATGCGTTCATGGCTGAACATGCTACCTCAGTACCCCATTCCTGCTTTCTCGCCATAGCCCTTGATCCCCCTAGTTGTGAGTATTATATCGAACTCCCTTTTGAATGTATTTAGCGAACTGGCCTCAACTCCCTTCTGTGGTAGAGAATTCCACAGATTCACCACTCTCTGGGTGAAGAAGTTTCTCCTCATCTCAGTCTTAAATGGCTTCCCCTTTATTCTTTCTAATATGCGGGGCCCAGAACTGTACACAGAGCTCCACATGTGGTCTAAAAATGGCTTTGTACAGCTGCAGCAAAACGTCCTCCCCTCTATATTCTAGATCTCTAGTCATAAGGATTAACATTTCATTACCCTTTTAGATTATATTTATTTTAAAGACTCCAAGGACAGGTACAGAACGGGTTAGATATTGAGTAAAGCTGCCTCAACACTGCCCCAGCAAACACTCCCAGGACAGGTACAGAAAAGGTTAGATACAGAGTAAAGCTCCGTCCACACTGTCCCATTAAACACTCCCAAGGCAGGTGCAGCAGGGGTTATATACAGAGGAAAGCTCCCTCCACACTTTCCCATCAAACACACCCAGGGCAGGTGCTACTCGTGTTAGATACAGAGTAAAGCTTCATCTACACTGTGCCATCAAACACACCCAGTGCAGGTACAGCACAGGTTAGATACAGAGTAAAGCTCCCTCTGCACTTTCCCACCAAACACTCCCAGGGCAGATACAGCACGGGTTAGATACATAGCAAAGCTCCCTCTACACTGTCCCATCAAACACTCCCTGGGCAGGTACAGCACGGGTTCGATACAGAGTAGAGCTCCATCTACGCTGTCCCATCAAACACTGTTAGGGCAGGTACAGCACGGGTTAGCTACAGAGTAAAGTTCCTTTACACTGTCCTATCAAACACTCCCAAGGCAGGTCCAGCACGGGCTAAATAGAGAGTAAAGCTCCCTCTACACTGTCCCATCAAACACTCCCAGGGCAGCTACAGCACGGGTTAGATACAGAGTAAAGTTCCCTCTGCACTGTCCCATCAAACACTCCCAGGACAGGTACAGAAAAGGTTAGATATAGAGTAAAGCTCCCTCCACACTGTCCCATGAAACACTCCCAGGGCAGGTGCAGCACGGGTTTTATTCAGAGTAAAGCTCCCTCCACACTGTCCCATCAAACATTCCAGGGCAGGTACAGTACGGGACAGATACACAGTAAATTGTCTCAACACTGTCCCATCAAACACTGCCAGATCAGGTTCAGCACGGTTTAGATACAGAGTAAAGCTCCCTCTACACTGTCCGATCATACACTCCAGGACAGATACAGTACGGGTTAGATACACAGTAATCTCTCTCTACACTGTCCCATAAAACACTGCCAGATCAGGTCCAAAACGGGTTAGATACAGAGTAAAGCTCCCTCTACGCTGTCCAATCAAACACTCCCAGGGCAGGTACAGCAAGGGCCAGATACGGAGTAAAGCTCCCTCTGCACTGTCCCATCATTCACTCCCAGGGCAGGTAAAGCATGCATAAGATAACGTAAAGCTCCCTCTACACTGTCCCATCAAACACTCCCAGGACAGGTACAGCCCGGGTTAGATACAGAGTAAAGCTCCCTCTACACTGTCCCATCAAAAACTCCCAGGGCAGGTACAGCACGCGTTAAATACAGAGTAAAGTTCCCTCTACACTGTCCCATCAAACACTCCCAGGGCAGGTACAGCACGGGTTACATACAGAGTAAATCTCCCTCTACACTATCACATCAAACACTCCCAGGGCAGGTACAGCACGGGTTAGATACAGAGTAAAGCTCCCTCTACCTTGTCCCAGCAAACAGTCCCAGGGTAGGTACAGCACGGGTTAGATACAGAGTAAAGTTCGCTCTATACTGTCCCATCAATCACTCGCTGGGCAGGTACAGCATGGGTTAGATACAGAGTAAAGCTCACTCTACACTTTCCCGTCAAACACTCCCAGGGCAGGTACAGCACGACTTACTCAAAGTATGAGAACTTAAATAGTCTTGAGTTAGAAAAGAGAAAAGGCCCAAAAATGTAGCAGTCATTAACAGGACATCAATCAGTCTCCTCTTATCTTGGAGAAATCAAGCATTCGACCCACGGTGTGTTAGAAACAAAGTTAATCTATCTGACAGATATCAAAATTTTAAGCTCCAGCCCAGTTAGAGGGGTTACTAACATCAGCAGAAACAAACCCCAATTGTCAGAATGAACATGGTTCAGTCCTGGATGAGATTAACTGCAGAATCTTAGCCCTGTAGTCACTTGTGAACTCGCTGGTGTCTCAGCAGGGTGGATGACTGAACGAATCCCTTCCCACATACAGAACAGATGAACGGCCTCTCCCCAGTGTGAACTCGCTGGTGTGTCAGCAGGTTGGATGACTGAGAGAATCCCTTCCCACAGATGGAGCAGATGAACGGCCTCTCCCCAGTGTGAACTAGCCGGTGTGTCAGCAGGTGGGATGATTGAGAGAATCCCTTCCCACAGATGGAGCAGGTGAACGGCCACTCCCCAGTGTGAACTCGCTGGTGTTTCAGCAGGTGGGATGACTGAGAGAATCCCTTCCCACAGATGGAGCAGGTGAACGGCCTCTCCTCAGTGTGAACTCGCTGGTTTGTCAGAAGATCCCTTGTGCTTTTAAAGCTCTTCTCACTGTCAGAACATTTAAAAGGTCTCTTGTCAGTGTGAACGCGTTGGTGTGAAGTGAGGCTGGAGGAGTTAGTGAATTCCTTCCCACACACAGAGCAGGTGAACGGCCTCTCCCCAGTGTGAAGTCGCTCGTGTGTCAGCAGGTGGGATGACCGAGCGAATCTGTTCCCACACACAGAGCAGGTGAACAGTCTCTCCCAGGTGTGACTGCGTTGATGAGCTTCCAGCTGGGACGGGTAATTGAATCCCTGCCCACAGTCCCCACATTTCCACGGTTTCTCCATGGTGCGGGTGTCCTTGTGTCTCTTCGGGTTGGACGATCAGTTGAAGCCTCGTCCACACACAGAACACATGTACGGTTTCTCCCCGCTGTGAACGGCGCGCTGTTTTTTCAGGCTGTGTAACTGGTTAAAGCTCTTTCCACAGTCAGTGCACTGGAACACTCTCACTCGGGTGTGTGTGTCTCGGTGCTTTTCCAGTCACACTGATGTTTGAAATCTTTTCCCACAGACAGAACAGACAAACATTTCTCCTTCCACATTCAAAGGCCGATGATATTCAGTTCCTGATGAATGGAGTGACTCTGTCAGATCTTAAAATGATGTTTGATTTGAGTATCCTGTCTGTAAATCCTCCCCTTCTCACAGCCTGTAAAAGGAGTTTACAAAGGACAACACTAATTATAGGATATAAATTCAAAACAGACAATTCTAGTTACTGTGGAACATTCTTTCCTCTCTTGTTCCCCCAAAGCTGTAAATCTCCGTTCCACACACTCTCCCTCCTCCCTGTGCTAAAATCCAAAACACATCGCACCATCTCCAACACACTGAAGGTGCTGACCCTGGCTGGGTTCAGTTCTACACTCTGTGAGGGGCTCAGTACCACACCGGGTTTGATCAGCTAAAGCATCACAGGCCGGAGATTGCTCCTGGTACTATCTTGAACTGTCTGTGGTGCTCTGTACCACAGTCTGTAAGAGCAGCTCACTCAGCACAAGCCAGGATTGGATACTGGGATCTTACTGCTCGGTGGGTAATTCGGTACCACAAGGGGGAGATCAGTTAACACAGAACAGGCCGAGATAGATCCTGCATCTTTCCTGGTCTGTGGTGTGGATCATTACTCCGGTTCAGATCTCTTAACAGAGCCTGGGCCATTCCTGCTCTGTGTTTGGGTCTCAGTGCCTCACCGAATGAGAACATCTGATATCCCACAGGCCGGGAATGGAGCCTGAGTACTTCCTGCTCAGTGGGTGGGGCTCAGTACCTCACGGGATGTGAACAACTAACATCGTACAGTCCGGGAATGGAGGCTGGGCCCATCCTGTTCTGTCTGTGGGACTCAGTACCTCAACGAATGTGAACAACTAACATACTACAGGCCGAGAATGAAGCCTGGGCCCATCCTGTTCTGTCTGTGGGACTCAGTATCTCAACGAATGTGAACAACTAACATACTACAGGCCGAGAATGAAGCCTGGGCCCATCCTGTTCTGTCTGTTGGACTCAGTATCTCAACGAATGTGAACAACTAACATACTACAGTCCGGGAATGGAGCCTGGGCCCATCCTGTTCTGTGTATGGGGCTCATACCTCATAGAATCAGAATAACTGACACACCACAGGTCGGGAATGAGCCTGGGCCCATCCTGCTCCATTTGTGCTGCTCATATTGCACCGGGTGAGCTCAGGCAAAACACCAGAGAACAGGGAATGATCCTGGGGTCTTCCTGCACTATGTGGGGCTCAGCACCTCACCGAATGTGAACAACTGATACACCACGGGCCGGAAATGTATCCTGGTCCCATGCTGCTCTGTGTGTGGTTGAGTACCACACTGGGTGATATCAGCTAACACACTAAGAGCACTGGAATGATCATGTGTCCATCCTGCTCTGTGTGCTGCTCAGTATCACACCGGGTGAGTTCAGCTAACACACCACAAGGTTGGGATGCTCCTAGGCCCATCCTGCTCTGTGTGGGACTCAGTACCACACTGCACAAGATCAGCAAACACACCAGAGGTCGTGAAATGATCTTGGGCCCATGCTGCTCAGTGTGGGGCTCAGTGCCACGCCGGGTGAGATCAACTAACACACCACAGGCCGTGGGATGATCCTGGGCCTATCCTGCACTGTGTGTGGTGCTCAGTACCACACTGAATGATGACAACAGAAATACCACAGGCCGGGAATGGAGACTAGATCCTTCCATCTTTGTGAGGGGCTCAGTTCCTTACCAAATGAGAACAACTAAGATACCACAGGAGGGGGCTAGATGCTGGACACTTGCTCACCTGACTGGCACTAATAGGATCATGTAATTTGAGCTTCTCAGTGCAGGTTTCTTTTGTGTGCAAATCAGGCATCCAGTCAAGCGAACAGCAGCTACTCCAGGAAGAACAGAAATCACCACTTCTCACAGAAAGTGTGGACATATTTAATCGTATTTAGGACCGAAGATGATTTCTACCTTACACCGTCAACCTGTGTGGTCAGTGAGTGTTTCTGGACAGTCCCTAACTGTGTAAATATGTATTCCACGGCATGACTGCTTTTCTCCCGTCTGTTTGAAGATTCAGCCGCATTGTTCTGAGCTTCTTCTGACACAGGTGACTGTTCAGTGATGTCAGTGCCGAAAATCCCGTGCTTTTACCTTTTATTATTTATTCCATGTGATTGCTTCATTCAGACTGGAGTATTATTTGAATCTCTGGCATAAGTAAGGCAACCGGGTTAATGTTTTAATCCAACAATTAATAATACCTGAATCAGGCTGGCACTGCCATCATTTTCGGGCAATGGCTAACTTTAAGGCTTCTCGTTGAGTTAATTGATACTGGAGCAGTTTCCGGTTGTTGGGTCAGTTTACAGGTATTGTGTTAAATCTAGACATCAGGTGAGATGCGATAGTTCAGCATAGACCCGAGAGGATGCCTGGAACTGCTCTGATCTTTGTGACTCAGTGACTCACCAGATCATGGAAAGATCCTGGGCCCATCCTGCTCTGTGTGGGGCTCAGCAACACATCAGGTGAGATCAGCTAACACACCACACGCCATGGAAAGATCCTGGGCCCATTCTGCTCTGTGTGGGGCTCAGCAACACATCAGGTGAGATCAGCTAACACACCACACGCCATGGAATGATCCTGGGCCCATTCTGCTCTGTGTGGGGCTCAGCAACACATCAGGTGAGATCAGCTAACACACCACAGGCCGTGGGATGATCCTGGGCACATCCTGCAGGGTGTGGTGCTCAGTACCACACTGGTTGATACCTGCTAGCACATCACAGGCCTGGGAATGATCCTGGGCCCATCCAGCTCTGTGTGGGGCTGAGTTACACACCAGGTGAGATCTGTTGACACACCACAGGCCTGGGATTTATACTGGGCCTATCCTGCACTGTGTGTGGTGCTCAGTACCACACTGATTGAGAACAACAGAAATACCACAGTCCGGGAATGGAGACTTGGTCCTTCCTGCTCTGTGTGGCTCAGTTCCTCACCAAATTAGAACAACTAAGATACCACAGGAGATCTTATGATGTTGGACACTTGCAGCTCTGCGTGCGGGGCACAGTCCATCTCCAAATGAGAATAACAGATGTACCACAGGACATGGAATGATCCTGGGCACTTCCTTCTCACTGGGTGGGGCTCAGTATCTCATCGAATGAGAACAACTGATATACCACAGGCCGGGAATGGAGCCATTGCTACAGAGAATCGAATCTTCATCACTGAGCCTGCCTCCGGCAGTTAAACAGATCAGTTTACCTGTCATAGTCTGATCTACATTTCTTAGGGTTGTCCAGTCAGGGAGTTTAATGATTGAATTGCCATTGATTGAATTGATGGATTGCTTTGTGTGTTCATCCTCAATATTTCAATTTAAATATATTAACCATGAGTGGGAATAGTGTCTCACGCTTCTGTGCCCACCTGACTTGCACTAAAAGGATCATGTAATTTGAGCATCTCAGTGTAGGTTTCCTTTGTTTGCAAATCAGGCATCCAGTCAAGCGAAGAGCAGCTACTCCAAGAACAACAGAAATCACCACTTCTGACAGAAAGTGCGGGCACATTTAATCGCTATTGGGACCGAGGATGTTTTCTACCTTACGCCGTCAACCTGTGTGGTCAGTGCGTTTTTCTGGCCAGTCCCTAACAATGTAAAAATATATTTCACGGTATGACTGCTTTTCTCCGGTCTGTTTGAGGAATCAGCCCCATTGTTCTGCGCTGTTTCTTACACAGCTGGCTGTTTAGTGATGTCATTGCCGAGAATGCCGGTTTTTTACCTTTTATTATTTATTCAATGTGATTGAGATTACATACAAACCACAGGCTGTGGAATGAACACAGGCCCATACAGTTCCGTGTGGGGCTCAGTACCACTTTCGGTGGCATCAGCTTTCCCACCACAAGCCGCGGAGTTTTTCTGGAACCCTCCTGCACTGTTTGGGGCTCAGTACCACACTGGGTGAAATCTGCTAACACACCAATCCGGTGGATTGATCCTGCTCCCGTCCTGCTCTCTGTGGGGCTCAGTCCCACACTGAGTGTGATCAGCTAAAACGGTGAATGCTCCTCGGCCTATCCTGCACTGTGTGTGTGGTTCACTGGGTGAGAACAGCTCATCAGCACTGTCCAGGATGGTTCCTGCCACTTTCCTGTTGTGTGGGGCTGAGCACTACACCTGATTAGATCTGTTAACAGAGCCTGGGCCATTCCTGCTCACTGTATGTGGCTCAGTTCCTCACCAAATGAGAACAACTGATATACCACAGGCCGGGATTGGAGCCAGGCCCATTCCAGCTCTGTGAGCGGTGCTCAGTATCACAACTAGTGAGATAGGGGAAAACACGATAGGACAGGGAATGATCCTGGGCCCCCGTGCTCTGTGTGTGATGCTCATTTCTTCACCAAATTAGAATCACTGACCCACCACAGGCCGGGAATAGAGCATGGGCGCATCCTGATCTAGTGTGGGGCTCAGTACCTCTCCGAATGGAAACAACCGACAGAACACAGGGCGGGAGTGGAGACTGGGCACATCCTGCTCTGTGTGTGGTGCTTAGTATCTCACCGGTTGAGATCAGGTAAAACACCACAGGACAGGGAATGATCCTGGGCACTTCCTTCTCACTGGGTGGGGCTCAGTATATGACCGAATGAGAACAACTGACATACCACAGTCCGGGAATGGAGCCATAACTACAGAGAATCGAATCTTCATTACTGTGCCTGCCTCCCGCAGTTAAACAGATCAGTTGACCTGTCATAGTCTGATCTACATTTCTTTGGGTTGTCCAGTCAGGGAGTTTAATGATTGAATTGCCATTGATTAAATTGATGGATTGCTTTGTGTGTTCATCCTCAATATTTCAATTTAAATATATTAACCATGATTGGGAATAGTGTCTCATGCTGCTGTGCCCACCTGACTTGCACTAAAAGGATCATGTAATTTGAACATCTCAGTGTAGGTTTCCTTTGTTTGCAAATCAGGCATCCAGTCAAGCGAAGAGCAGCTACTCCAAGAACAACAGAAATCACCACTTCTCACAGAAAGTGCGGGCACATTTAATCGCTATTGGGACCGAGGATGTTTTCTACCTTACGCCGTCAACCTGTGTGGTCAGTCAGTGTTTCTGGCCAGTCCCTAACAATGTAAAAATATATTTCACGGTATGACTGCTTTTCTCCCGTCTGTTTGAGGAATCAGCCACATTGTTCTGCGCTGTTTCTTACACAGCTGGCTGTTTAGTGATGTCAGTGCCGAGAATGCCGGGTTTTTACCTTTTATTATTTATTCAATGTGATTGGGTTTACATACACACCACAGGCTGTGGAATGAACACAGGCCCATACAGTTCCGTGTGGCGCTCAGTACCACATTCGGTGGCATCAGCTTTCCCACCACAAGCCGCGGAATTTTTCTGGAACCATCCTGCACTGTTTGGGGCTTAGTACCACACTGGGTGAAATCCGCTAACACACCAATCCGGTGGATTGATCCTGCTCCCGTCCTGCTCTCTGTGGGGCTCAGTCCCAAACTGAGTGTGATCATCTAAAACGGTGAATGCTCCTCGGCCTATCCTGCACTGTGTGTGTGGTTCATTGGGTGAGAACAGCTCATCAGCACTGTCCAGGATGGATCCTGCCTCTTTCCTGTTATGTGGGGCTGAGCACTACACCTGATTAGATCTGTTAACAGAGCCTGGGCCATTCCTGCTCTCTGTGTGTGCCTCAGTTCCTCACCAAATGAGAACAACTGATATACCGCAGGCCAGGATTGGAGCCAGGCCCATTCCAGCTCTGTGAGCGGTGCTCAGTATCACAACTAGTGAGATAGGGGAAAACACGATAGGACAGGGAATGATCCTGGGCCCCCGTGCTCTGTGTGTGAGGCTCATTTCTTCACCAGATTAGAATAACTGTCCCACCACAGGCCGGGAATGGAGCCTGGGCGCATCCTGATCTAGTGTGGGGCTCAGTACCTCTCCGAATGAGAACAACCGACAGACCACAGGGCGGGAGTGGAGCCTGGGCACATCCTGCTCTGTGTGTGGTGCTCAGAATCTCACCGGTTGAGATCAGGGAAAACACCACAGGACAGGGAATGAACCTGGTCCCATCCCGCTCTGTGTGCCTGGCACTGTCCATCTCCAAATGAGAACAACTGACATACCATAGGAAAGGGAATGCTCCTGGGCCCTTCCTGCACTTTGTGGAGCTATGTTCCTCAACGAATGAGAAAAGAGGACATACCACATGTCGGGAATGGAGGCTGGGCCCTTCCTACTCTATGTGTGGGACTCATTACGTCAGCAAATGTGAATTACTGACATACCACAGACGGGAATGTAGATTTGGCCCTTCCTGCTCTGTATGAGGGGCTCTGTTCCTCACCAAATGAGATTAACTGATACACCACAGGCCGGCATTGGAGATCGTCCCATCCTGCTCGATGTGTTTTGCTCAGTATCACACGTGTTGAGATGAGGAAACACTCCACAGGACGGGGAATGATCCTGGATACTTGCTGCTCCTTGTGCGGGGACAGTCCATCTCCACATGAGAATAACTGACACCCCACAGGACAGGGAATGATCCTGGGTCTTTCCTGCACTGTTGGAGCTGAGTACCTCACCAAATGAGAATACATGACACCCCACAGGACAGGGAATGATCCTGGGCCTTTCCTGCACTGTTGGAACTCAGTACCTCACCAAATGAGAATAGCTGACACACCGGAGGTTGCAAATGAAGCCTGGGCCCATCCTGCTCTCTGTGTGCTGTTCAGTACCTCGCCGAATGATAACAACTGACATACTGCCGGCCGGGAATGGTGCCTGGGCCGTTGCTTCTCTCTTTGCGGTCATCAGTTCCTCACCGATTGAGAACAACTGACAAACCACAGGCCGGGAATAGATCCTGGGCCCTACATGGTCTGTGTGGGGCTCAGTCCCTCATTGAATGAGAATAACTAACATTCCACAGGCCGGTATGAAGGCTGGGCCCAACCTGCACTTTGTTGGGCTCCGTACCAAACTGGGTAAGATCAGCAAACACACCACTGGATGCGGAATGATCCTAGACCCATCCTGGTCTTTGTGGGGCTCAGTACCTAACCGGTTGATATCAGCTAACACACGAAAGGCCGTGGAATAATCCTGGGCCCAACGTGCACAGTGTGGGGCACAATACCTCACCAAATTAGAATAACAGACACACCACAGTGCGGGAATGGAACCTGGGCTCATCCTGCTCTGAGTGCGTTGCTCAGTTTCACACCGGGTGAGATCAGGGAAAACACCACGGAACAGGGAATGCTCCTGGGCCCTTCCTTCACTTTCTGGAGCTCAGTACCTCACCGAATGAGAATAATAGAATTACCACAGGTCGGGAATGGAGACTCGGCCCTTCCTACTCTGTGTGTGGGATTCAGTACCACGCCAATTGAGAATAACATACATACCACAGTTTGGGACTGGAGCCTGGGGTCTCCCGTCCCTCTGTGTGGGTCTCATTACGTCAGAAAATGAGAATTACTGACCTACCACTGTCGCGGAATGAAGACTTGGCCCTTCCTGCTCTGTTTGAGGGGGTCTGTTCCTCACCAAATGAGATTAACTGACACACCACAGGACGGCTTTGGAGACCGGGCCCATTCTGCTCGTTCTGTGGTGCTTGGTAGCACACTGGTTGAGATGAGGAAACACTCCACAGGACAGGGAATGATCCTGGGCCCTTGCTGCTCCCTGTGCGGGGACAGTCCATCTCCACATGAGAATACCTGACACACCACATAACAGGGAATGATCCTGGGCCTTTCCTGCACTGTTGGAGCTCAGTATCTCACCGAATGAGAATAACTGACACACCGCAGGCTGGAAATGGAGCCTGGGCCCATCCTGCTCTCTGTGTGCTTTTCACTACCTCACGAATAATAACAACTGACATACTGCCGGCCGGAATGGTTCCTGGGCCCTTCCTGCTCTGTGTAGTGCTCTGTACCTCACCGATTGAGAGCAACTGACATAATACAGGCCGGGTATGGTGTTTGGACCCTTCCTGCTCTGTGTAATGCTCTGTATCTCACTGAATGAGAACAACTGACATACCACAGGCTGGGAATCGTGCTTGGGCCCTTCCATCTTGTTTGGTCATCAGTACCACTTCGACTGTGAACAACTGACACACCACTGGCCGCGATGGAAGCCAGCCCACTTCCTTCGCTGAGTGTGGGGCTCAGTACCTCATCAAATGAGAATAACTGACATACCACAGGCCGGGAATGGAGCCTGGGTTCATCCTGTTCTTTCTGTGGCTCAGAAACACACTGAGTGATATCAGCTAACACACCTCAGGCTGTGGAATGATCCTGGGCTCATCCTCCTCTGTGTGGGATTCAGTGCCACATCGGGTGAGATCAGCCAACACAATACAAGCCTGGGATGATCCTGAAACCATCCTGGTCTGTGTGTGGTGCTCAGTACAACACCAGGTGATATCAGCTAATACACCACAGGCCGGGGAATAATCCTGGGCCCATCCTGCTCTGTGTGGGTCTCTGACCACACTCGGTGAGAGCAGATCACTCAGCACTGGCCGGGGATGGAGCCTGGGATCTTCCTGCTCGGTGTGTGACTCGGTACCACACGGGGGAGATCAGCAAACAAAGAACAGGCCGGGATAGATCCTGCATCTTTCCTGTTCTGTGGGGTTGAGCACTACACCGGTTCAGATCTGTTAACAGAGACTGGGCCATTACTGCTCTGGGTGTGGGGCTCAGCACCTCACCGAATGAAAACAACTAATATACCACAGGCCGAGAATGTAGTCTGCGCCCATCCTGCTCTGTTTAAGGTGCAGCGTACCTCAGCGAATGAGAGCAACTAACATACCACAGGCTGGGACTGGAGTCTGGGCCCTTTCCGCTCTGTGTGTGGGGCTTAGTATCACACCGGGTGAGAGCAGTTAACATACCACAGGAGAGGGGACGATCCTGGGCCCCTCCTCCACTGTGTGAAGCTGGTTAACTCACCGAATGAGAGCAACTGACATACCACAGGCCTGGAATGGTACCTTAGGCCGTTCTTCCCTTTGAGTGGGGCTCAGTACTTCACTAAATGAGAAAAACTGAATTACAACAGGCCGGAAATGGAGCCAGTACTGCAGGGAATCGAAATGTCATCACTGAGCCTGCCTCCCGCAGTTAAACAGGTCAGTTTACCTGTCATAGTCTGATCTACATTTCTTAGGGTTGTCCAGTCTGGGAGTTTTAAGATTGAAGTGACATTGATTGAATTGATGGATTGCTTTGTGTGTTCATCCTCAATATCTCTATTTAAATATATTAACCATGAGTGGGAATAGTGTCTCACGCTGCAGTGCCCACCTGACTGTCACTAATAGGATCATGTAATTTGAGCATCTCAGAGCAGGTTTCCTTTGTTCGCAAATCAGGCATCCAGTCAAGCGAACAGCAGCTACTCCAAGAACAGAAATCACCACTTCTCACAGAAAGTGCGGGCATATTTAATCGTTATTAGGACAGAAGTTGATTTCTACCTTATGCCGTCAAACTTTGTGTCCAGTGAGTGATTCTGAACAGTCCGTAACAGTGTAAATATGTATTCCACGGTATGACTGCTTTTCTGCCGTCTGTTCGAGGAATCAGCCCCATTGTTCTGAGCTGTTTCTTACACAGGTGGCTGGTTAATGATGTCAGTGCCGAGAATGCCGTGCTTTTACCTTTTACTATTTATTCCATGTGATTGCTTTATTCAGACTGGAATATTCTTTGAATCTCTGGCATCAGTAATGTAATCGGTTTAATGTTTTAATCCAACAATTAATGATCATTGAATCAGGCCGAGCACTGTCATCATTTTCGGGCAATGGCTACCTTTAAGGTTTCTGGTTGAGTTAATTGATACTGTAGCACTTTCTGTGTGTTGGGTCAGTTTACATGTGTTGTGTTAGGTCCAGACAGCAGGTGAGATGCGATAGTTCAGCATAGACCAGACAGGATGCCTGGAACTGTCTTGTTCCTTGTGGCTCAGTAACTCACCAGGCCATGGAATGATACTGAGCCCATCCATGCTCTGTGTTGGACTCTGTAACACAATGGCTGAGATCAGCAGACCCACCACAGGCCAGTGAATGATCCTAGGCCCAGGGCGTCGCTGGCAAATCCAGCATCTATTGTCCATTACTAATTTCCATTTCAGAGGGCAGTTAAGAGTCAACCACATTGCTGTGGGTCTGGAGTCAAATATAGGCCAGACCAGGTAAGGATGGCAGATTTATTTCCCTGAAGTACATTAGTGAACCAGATGGTTTGTATGAAAATCTGGTAGTTTAGTGGTCACCATTATTGACTTTAAATTTTTATTCCAGATTTACTTAATTTACTGAATTTAAATTCCACAGCTGCCATGGTGGAATTTGAACTCACATCTCTGGATTATTAATCTAGGCCTTTGAATTACTAGTCCAGTAACATAGCCACTATGCCACCGTTCCCGATTTCTACGAACACATCACAGGTCTGGGAATGATCCTGGGCCCATCCTGCTCTGTGTGGGGCTATGTACCACACCAGGTGAGATCAGCTACCACACCACAGGCCGAGGAATATATCTGGGCCCATCCTGCTCTGACTTGGGCTCAGTAGAACACCGGGTGAAATCTGCTTTCACAACAATTCGGTGGATTGATCCTGAGCACATCCTGCACTGTCTGTGGGGCACATTGTGTGAGATCAGCTCACTCAGCACAGGCCGGGATGGATCCAGCCTCTTTCCTGTTCTGTGTGGCTGAGCACTACACCCGTTCTGATCTGATAAAAGAACCTGGACCATTTCTGTTCTGTGTGTGGAGACCAGTACCTCACCGAATGAGATTAACAGACATACCACAGGTTAGGAATGGAGCCTGGGCCCTTCCTAATCTGTGTGTGGGGATCATTAACTTACCGAATGAGAACAACTGACACACCACAGGCCGGGAATGGACCCTGGGCCCATCCTGCTCTCTGCGGGGTTGAGTACCACACCGGGTGCGATCGGCTAACAAAGCACAGGCTGTGGCATTATCCAGGGCTCATCCTGCTCTCTGTGGGGCACAGTACCATACCGGGTGAGATTAGCTAACACAGGACTGTTCCAGATGGATCCTGCTTCATTCCTGTTCTATGGGGCTGAGCACTGCACCAGTTCAGATCTGTTAACAGAGCCTAGGCCATTCCTGCACTGTGTGGAGCTCAGTACCTCCCCACAGGCCGGGAATGGAGCCTTGGTCAATCCTGCTCTGTGTGTGGTGTTCAGCATCACACATTTTGAGATCAGGGAAAATACCTCAGGACAGGGAATGAAGCATATCCCCTTCCTGCTCTGTGTGGGGCTCAGTACCTCACCGAATGAGAATAATTGACATACCACGGACCGGGATTGGTGACTAGCCCCTTCCTGCTCTGTGTGGGGCTCAGTATCTCACCGAATGAGAATAATTGACATACCACGGACCGGGATTGGTGACTAGCCCCTTCCTGCTCTGTGTGGGGCTCAGTATCTCACCGAATGAGAATAATTGACATACCACGGACCGGGATTGGTGACTAGCCCCTTCCTGCTCTGTGTGGGGCTCAGTATCTCACCGAATGAGAATAATTGACATACCACGGACCGGGATTGGTGACTAGCCCCTTCCTGCTCTGTGTGGGGCTCAGTACCTCACCGAATGAGAATAATTGACATACCACGGACCGGGATTGGTGACTAGCCCCTTCCTGCTCTGTGTGGGGCTCAGTACCTCACCGAGTGAGAATAATTGACATACCACGGACCGGGATTGGTGACTAGCCCCTTCCTGCTCTCTGTGTAGGGCTCAGTACCTCACCGAGTGAGAATAACTGATATACCACGGACCAGAAATGGAACCTGGGCAATTCCTGGTCTGTGTGGAGCTCAGTCCCTCACCGAATGAGAATAACAGACATACCACAGGCGGGGAATGGAGCCTAGGCCCTTCCTGCTCTGTGTGTAGGGCTCAGTCCCTCACCGAATGAGAATGACAGACATACCACATGATCCTGGGCCCATCCTGCACTGTGTGTTGGACTCAGTACCACACCGGGTGTGATCTATAAACACACCACATACCGGGGAATGATCCTGGGCCAATCCTGCACTGTGTGTGGGCTCCGTAGCACACCGGGAGGGAGCAACTAATACACAACAGACCGGGGAATGATCCAGGGCCAATCCTGCACTGTGTGTGCGGCTCCATACCACACTGGGAGGGAGCAGCTCACTCAGCACAGGCCGGGGATGAGGCCTGCGATCTTCCTTCTCTGTGTGTGACTCCGTACCACATTGTGGAGATCAGCTAACACAGGACAGGCAGGGATAGATCCTGTGTCTTCCCTGCTCTGTGGGGTTGATCACTGCACCGGTTCAGATCTGTTAACAGAAACTGGGCCATTCCCCATCTGTGTGTGGAGCTCAGTACCTCACCAAATGAAAACAACAGAATTAACAAAGGCCAGGAATGGAACCTGGGCCCTTCGTCCTCTGTGTGTCGGGCTCAGTTCCTCAGCCAATGAGAGTAACTGACACAGCACAGGCCGGGAATGGAGCCTGAGCCATTCCTGCTCTGTGTGCGGCTCCGTACAACACCGGGTGAGTTCAGGAAACACACCACAAGCCGGGGAATGATTCTGGGCCTATGCTGCTCAGTGTGGTGCTCAGTAGCACACTGGGTGTGATCAGCTAACCCACCACAGACATGGGAATAATCCTGGGCACATCCTGCTCAATGTGTGGCTCAGTACCACAATGGGGGGTATTAGCTATCACGCCACAGTCTGCGGAATGATCCTGGGCCCATCCTGTTCATTCCCACACCGGGTGAGATCAGCTATCACACCACTGGTCTGGAAATGTTTCGGGGCTCATCCTGCCATGTGTGGTGCTCAGTACCACACTGGGTTAGTTGTTGATTTCTTAATCAGTTTACGGTTACTTGGCCACTTTGCACCTGCTGGGTTGGATGATTCTCACTTGGTCAATTTATGGGTGCATGATCAGTTTACACGTGATCGGTTAGGAGATGGTCAATTGGTCAGTTTCTTGGTGCGAGGTCAGTTTGCCTGTGCCCGGTTAGGTGATATTGAATTGTTCAGTTTCTGGGAATTGTGTCAATTTACATGTGCTGTGGTAGGTGTTGCTCATCGGTCAGTTTCTGTGTGCTGCATCAGTTTATGTGTATTAGAGTTGATGATTGCTACCTGGTCAGTATTTGGGAACTGTGCCATTTACATGGGCAGGATTAAGTGACAGAGACTTGGGCAGCTTCTGGGAACTGGGTCAATTTACATGTGCCGTGTTACTTGTTGTTCATTGGTCAATGTATCGGTGCGGGTTCAGTTTACACGTGTTCGGTTATGACATGGTCAATTGGTCAGTTTCTGGGTGAAGGGTCAGTTTACCTGTATTTGTTAAGGTGTTGGTCAATTGGTCATATTCTTGGTGGTGGCACAGTTTGCATCTTTTCAGAATAGTAATGGCCAACTGCTCTGTATCCGGGAATGGGTTATTTGCATCGGCTGACTTAAGTGATGGAGAGTTGGTCAGTTTTTGGATGATGGTTCATTTCCCCGTTACCAGTCGTTCTTCCTGTTTCCTTGGTCTGTCTCCTATCCGTTTGTCTCCTCCGTCTGTCTCTCTCTGTCACCCACCGCCTGTCTCGCGTACCCGCCTGTCTCCATCCGTCACTTGTGCCCCCAGTCTGTCTCTCCCCTCCCCCCGGTCTGTCTCTGTCTCTCTCTGTCTCTCTCTGTCTCCCCAGTCTCTCTCCTCCCCGTTTAATTTCTCCATCACTCACTCTGTTACCAACCCACTTTTCACCACCTTCCAAACCCGTCTGTCTCAATTCGTTTCTGTTCTCCGATCTTTGTCTCTCTCCATCTTCCTCTGTTTCACTACCATCTATATCGCTGTCGTTCTCCACGGGCTGGCTGTCTCTGTGTCGTCCCTGCCTGCTCTTCGTGTCCGTCTCCCTCTCTCAATCGCCTGCATTTGTCTCTCTTTCTCTATCCACTACCGCGTCTCTCTCTCTCTTTGCCTTCCCCTTCTCTCTCGCCCCGTTTCTCTCATTCTGTCTTTCCCCTCTGTCTATCACTTACCCTCATCTGATTCCCTGTTCCGCTGCACTCCGTCTGTCTCTCTCTGTCTCATTCCGTCTGTCTCTCTCTGTCTGTCTCTCTGTCTCACCTCGTCTCTCTCTCTCTCTCTCTCTCTCTCTCTCTGTCTCTGCCACACCTGTCTCCCTGCCTTCTGTCTCTACCCATTTCTCCCGTCTGTCTCTCTTTCTGTCTTCCCCGTTTATCTTCCCCGTCTTTCTCACCGCCTGTTTTCACTCCGTCTCCTCCGGTCTCTCTCCCCACTTCTGCCTCTCTCTCTTTCTCCCGCCGTCTGTTCTCTCTTGGTCTCCCACACCCCAATCTATCACCATTCAGACTGTCTATCTCCATCTGTTGCTAGTCTGTCTTTCCCACTGTCGCCCAGTTTCTGTCTACCAATTCAGTCTAACCAATCTGTCTCTTCCGTCTATCTCTCTTTCTGTCTCCCCACCATCTGTCTCTTTCACAGTCTCCCGCCACTCTGTCTCTTCCTTTCGCTCCTACCGTCTGTCTCGCCCATCGGTCTCCCTCTCCCTCTGTCTCTTCGCCTCCCCCTCTCTCTCTCTATCTCCGTGAATGCTCGTCTGCCTCTCTGCTTCTGTCTCCATCTCTATCACTCCGTCTGTCGCTCCCTGTCGTTCTGTAACTGTCTCCCATCTATTTCTCTCTCTTTGTTGCCCCGTCCGACTCCGCTGTCTGTCTCCCCAGTCTCTCTCTCTCTGTCTTTCTCTCCCTCTCTGCCTCCCCATCTGCCTCCCTTGTATTTCTCTCCCTGTCTCCACCTCTATCTCACCGTCTGACTCTTTCTGGCTCACCTGCCTGTCTAGCACCGTCTGTCTCCCCCATCTTTCTTTTTCTGTCTCTCTCTTCTGTGATTCCCTCTGTCTCACCCCGTCTGTCTCATACCCGTCTGTCTGCTAACACGTCTCTTTCTCTCTATCAACCCCATCGTCAGGCTCTCTCTCTAAGTCCACCCGTCAGACTCTCTCTCTAAGTCCACCTGTCAGACTCTCTCTCTGAGTCCACCCGTCAGGCTCTCTCTCTAAGTCCACCCATCAGACTCTCTCTCTAAGTCCACCCGTCAGACTCTCTCTCTGAGTCCACCCGTCAGACTCTCTCTCTAAGTCCACCCGTCAGACTCTCTCTCTAAGTCCACCCGTCAGACTCTCTCTCTAAGTCCACCCGTCAGACTCTGACTCTAAGTCCACCCGTCAGACTCTCTCTCTAAGTCCACCCGTCAGACTCTCTCTCTAAGTCCACCCGTCAGACTCTCTCTCTAAGTCTACCCGTTATGCTCACTCTCTGTCCCCGGATCTGTCTCCTCTCCATTAGTCTACCAAATCTCTCTCTCTCTCTGTCTCCCTCACAATCAGTCTCTTTCTCTGTCACCCAATCTGCCTCCTGTCCATCTGTCATTCCCCCGATCAGTCTCTCGCTCTGCCTTGGCCCGTCTATTTCCGGGTCTGACTCTCTCTTTGTCTCTCTGTCTGTGTCCACCCGTCTGCCTCCCCTTCGTCTCTCTCTCTCTCTTCCCCCCACTCTCACTCTCTCAGTCGCCCTCGTTTGTCTTCTCCATCTGTATCCCCAGCATCACTCGCCCCCGTCTCTCCCCCTCTCTCTGTGCCTCCCCAATCTCTATCTCTAACTGCCTCCCCCGTCTGCCTCTCTCTGTCTCCCGATCTCTCACTCTCTCTGTCGCCATCGTTTGTCTACTCCATCTGGCTCCCCAGTATCACTCGCCCCCGTCTCTCTCTCTCGCTCTGTGCCTCCCCAATCTCTATTTCTATCTGTCTCATCCACCTGTCTCTCTCTTTCTCCCTATCTGTGATTCTCTCTATATCTCTTCGTCTGACTCAGAACCATTTGTCTCCTACCCCGTCTCTCTCTCTATCACACCCACCGTCAGTTTCTCTCTTGCTGTCCTCCCATCAATTACTCTCTCTGTCGCTCGATCTGTATCCTCTCCGTCTGTCTCCCCGTCTCTCTCGCTCCCTCTCAGCACCACGTCTGTCTCCCCATCTGTCTCTCTCTCTCACTGTCCACCAATCTGCTTCCTCTCCATCAGTCTCCCCTCATCTGCCTCTCTATATATCTCCCCCCGTCTGTCTCCTCGTCTCTCTCTCTCACTCTCTCTCTCTGTCTCACTGACACCGACCGTCTGTCTCTTCACTCCGTCTATCTCATTCATCTCTCTCGCACCCGGTCTGATGCTCTCCCTGTCTCCCAACATATCTCTCCCTCTCCAGGTATGTCGCTCTTTCTCTGGCACCCTTGTTTCTCGCTCTCTGTGTGCTCGTCTGTCTCTCTACAATACACCGTCAGTCTCCCCCCGTGACAAATAGTGGGGTGTTACAGATAGAGGGACTCAGATGGGCTAAGACAGGTGCGAGAGACAGGCAGACTGGGGAGACAGACGGGGGAAGCAGCAGGAGACATGTGGGGGAGACAGAGTCGGGACACAGACAGGGGGCGGGTAGATGGTGAGATTCACATATGGGAGAGACAGAGCGAGAGAGACAGACGGGAAGACAGCCAGGTGAGACAGATGAGGGAGACAGAAGGGGGAGACAGATGTGCGAGACTTATGGGAAGACAGACTGGGGAGACAGATAGGGGAGAATGGAGGGGTGGGGTAGAATTCTGAGATAGACTGGGGAGACAGAGTGAGAGTGAAATATGGGGTAGACAGAGCGAGAGACAGACCGCGGGGATAAGAGACTGATGGAGATAGATGGGAGTAGACAGACTGGGTGAGACAGAGAGAGAGAGAGAGGCAGAGAGAGACAAATCCGGGAGACAGAGAAAGAAACAGACAGGGCGAGTCAGACGGGGAGTCAGCCCGAGGGGGAGATGGAGAGAGACAGTGACAGATGGGGGAGACAGACAGCGGGGATATGAATAGGGGAAACAAAGAGAGAGAAATGGGGGAGATATCAAGAGAGAAAGGGAGGGAGACTGATGTGGAGAGACAGAGTGTGAGAGTGAGAGATATACGGAACAGAAAAATAGACAGACAGACGGTGGGCGAACAGACCGTGGAGAGAGATGGATTGAGACAGAGAGGGAGAGAGATGGACCGGGATGCAGACAGGGAGACTGAAGTGGGGACACAGAGAGAGGGAGAGAGAGAGAAAGACGGGGTCACAAATACGCAGATGTACAGACAGAGGAGAGACAGACCGGGGAGACAGATAGAGTGGGACAGAGAGAGACGGATAAACGCGGGAGACAGAGAAATAAACAGACGGGGAGACAGTGGGGGAGACAATTGAAGGGGAGTAGAGGGAGAGTGAGATGGATAACAGACGGGGAGACAGACGGGGGAGACAGAGAGAGAGAGATGGTGAGAGACAGACGTAGGCATACACAGAGAGAGGCAGATTATGGGGAGATAAAGAGAGAGACAGACGGGGGAACAGCCGGGGTGAAGACAAACGCAGAGTACTGTTGAAGGGGTAAGAGAGAGTTCGACCGTCGGGGGAGGGCGCCCAGCCATTATCCTGAGACTATGCCACCTAGTTCCAGACACTCCAGCCAGAGGAACAACCTCTCAGCATCTACCCTGTCAATCCCCTTCAGAACCTTGTATGTTTCAATGAGATCACCCCTCAGTCTTCTAAACTCCAGAGAGTTTAGGTCCATTATGCACAATATCTCAAAAAGGACAGCCATCTCATCCCAGGAATCAATGTAGTGAACCTTCGTTGCACTGCCTCCAAGGCAAGTATATCCTTCCTTAGATAAGGAGACCTAATCTGTACACAGTACTCCAGGTGTGGTCACACCAAGCCCTGTACAATTTTAGCAAAACTTCCTTATTACGAATTCTCCAACCCTTTCCAATAAAGGGCGACATACAATTTGCCTTCCTCATTGCTTGCTGTACCTGTATGATACCTTTTTGTTTTTCTCGCACGAGGACGCACAAATCTCTCTGAACATCGACATTTGAAAGCTTCTCATCATTTAAAAATTATTCTGTTTTTCTATTCTTCCTACCAAATTCAATAACCTCACATTTTACTACATTATACTCCATCTGCCATCTTACTGCAAATTCTCTTCGCCTATCTTAATGCCTTTGCATACTTTTTGTGTTCTCCTCACAGCTTACTGTCCCACCTAGCGTCGGTACCATCAGCACACCTGGATACATTAAACTCGGTTACTTCATCTAGGTCAGTAATATAGATTGTAAATAGCTGAGTCCCCAAAACTGATCCTTGTGGCACCCCACTAGTTACATCCTGCCAACCTGAAAAAAGATGCATTTATCCCTACTCACTGTTTTCTGTCCCTTAAACAATCCTCTATCTGTGCTATTATATTACCCCAACCCCATGATTCATAATCTTGTGAAATAACCTTTCATATGGCACCTCATCGAATGCCTTTTGGAAATCTAAATATAATACATCCACTGTTTTCCCTTTATCTACCCTGCTAGTTACATCCTCGAAAAAATATAATACATTTGTCAAACAGGATTTCTCTTTCAAAATACCATGTTAACTCTGCCTAATCATGTTATGATTTTCTAAATCACTTTGTAAGAGTAAAAAATGTAATTGTAATAATGTAAGGGCAAATCAGTTGTAATGTTTTAAGATTTGTTGAACTGCTTAAAGGACTATAGTAAAGGTCAAAGTATCTCCCGAAGGCATGCAGTCAGGTGTATAATTAGATAAAAACCGACTTGCTTAGGCTGCAGTATTGTAATGCAGACACCGCCGAACAAAATGTGAATCATTGTTTTTTATAATAAACTTGCCTCGAAGAGACTTTGAATGAAACTCGCAGTGCAGATGGCTAACAAAAAGCAGAAGTACAAGGATAAGTTTCGCTAACAGTGTAAATTCTGATCAAGTTGGTTTTAGACAGCCTAAGGTTCAATCATGACGTAACCCTAACCCTGACTGTGCTGATGTTTGTATTTATAGGCTTTTGGAAGTGTATAAAGAAGCGTGGCTGCCATTGTTAGATTGAGAAGCGGGTCATGGGACCGCAGGCTGTGACGCTTCTCCCAGAGCGCTCTGAATGATAAACTGTGATCTTTTGCTCCAAGACAGACTCGAGTGAATTAATTTTGCACCAACAATTGGCGTAGTCGGCAGGATGCTCCGGGACTGAAAGACCGCCCATACCAGTGAAGCCGGACGAGAAGTCAAATTTTGACCGTCCAGAAATTGAATCGCTTGGGACGGCGGAAAGGCAGTGCCATAGCATCACGAATCAAGTGAAAGTCTGTTAGAGGTAGGAGAACACAGTTGTGTGAGTGTGGATCGCGTGTACTAAGGTAACACTGTGTAGCGATAAATGTCGTGAAGGTATGAGTGATTGACTGATCGACACGGTCAATGAGGGCGCCTGTCTCACACACCTAGCCTGAGCCAGAATTAAGAGGGCGATTGGGCCCCACGTAATGGCCAGGATCAAGTAGGCATAGAGAACCAAAGCACCCTGGGATCGTGAAGTCAATTAATATATGTGTGTGTGCTGTGACTACGTAACCGCTTAAAGTCTTTTAAGGTATCAAGAACTAACCCGATTAGAGGAACTCAGTATTTGGTAAGACTGAAAGTTGGACTATATATGGCGTGGAAGAAAGAAATAGAAGAGGGACGAATGGGGTCCCTTACTATGTTCTATGCAGACGACCGGAAGGGTTCAGTTGATAAGATGATGAAGGAGGGGTGGGACTCGCTCCAGAATCCGAAGGTAAGAGAGAGTGGTCGAGGGTCAAAAACAGAAAAAGACGAACAAGGCGAGGGTAATACTAGTAAACCAATTAGTTGCATTAACTAACAAGGTACAACGACTCCACACTAAACTTGCAAGTAAAAATGAAAGAATTCTTGAATTAGAACAAGAGCCATTATTATACAAAGGAGGTTGCAAGTACGGTCTCAATCTGCGGGAATAGGGAAGAGACGTACCTCTGAAAAATTAACCAAGTGAAGATGATTAAGAAAGGGTATGAGTCAGGAAAAAAAACCGACATGGAAGTTATTAATATTTGTGCCGAGACAAATAAAACTCAAGATTTGCTAAGTGACAGGAACCTTAAAAAATTAAAAAAATGCTGGGATATAATTTTTTGTGAAAGTGTGCGTTAAATATTGATAGTTTAACTAACTGTGAATGTTTAAGAAGTGACAGTATTTATTTTGTCTGAAAGTCTGTTTTAAACAAAAGGGAGAAGTCGCACAACACCAGGTTATAGTCCAACAGATTTATTTAAAATTACAATCTGTCGGAGCTGTCGCTCCTTCCTCAGACTTTTACTGCCTCCCAAAGATACACAAAGCCAACACACCCGGACGTCCTATCGTATCAGGCAACGGAACCCTGTGTGATAACCTCTCTGGGTACGTCGAGGGCATCCTGAAACCCATCGTACAGGGAACCCCCAGCTTCTGTCGCGACACTACAGACTTCTTGCAGAAACTCAGCACCCATGGACCAGTTGAACCAGGAACACTCCTCGTCACGATGGACGTACCGGCACTCTACACCAATATCCCCCACAATGACGGCATCGCTGCGACAGCCTCAGTACTCAACACCAACAACAGCCAATCTCCGGACGCCATCGTACAACTCATCCGCTTCATCCTTGACCACAATGTCTTCACCTTCGACAACCATTTTTTTACCCAAACACACGGAACAGCCATGGGGACCAAATTCGCACCCCAATACGCCAACATCTTCATGCACAAGTTCGAGCAAGACTTCTTCGCTGCACAGGACCTCCAACCAACGCTGTACACCAGATACATCGACGACATCTTCTTCCTTTGGACCCACGGCGAAGGATCACTGAAAGGACTACACGATAGCATCAACAGGTTCCCTCCCACCATCAAACTCACCATGGACTACTCCTCAGAATCGGTTTCATTCTTGGACACACGAATCTCCATCAAAGACGGACGCCTCAGCACTTCACTCAACCGCAAGCCCACGGACAACCTCACGATGCTCCACTTCTCCAGCTTCCACCCTAACCACGTTAAAGAAGCCATCCCCTATGGACAAGCCCTGCGAATACACAGGATCTGCTCAGACGAGGAGGAACGCGATGGACACCTACGGACACTGAAAGACGCCCTCGTAAGAATGGGATATGACGCTCGACTCGTCGATCGACAGTTCCGACGGGCCACAGCGAAAAACCGCATAGACCTCCTCAGAAGACGAACACGGGACACAACCAACAGAGTACCCTACGTCGTCCAGTACTTCCCCGGAGCGGAAAAACTACGCCAAGTTCTTCGCAGCCTTCAACATGTAATCGATGACGACGAACACCTTGCTAAGGCCATCCCCACGCCTCCACTACTCATCTTCAAGCAGCCGCCTAACCTCAAAAGTACAATCGTTCGCAGCAGATTACCCATCTCTCAGGAGAACAGCAACCACGACATCACACAACCCTGCCACGGCAACCTCTGCAAGACATGCCAGATCATGGACACAGATACCATCATCACACGTGAGGACACTACCCACCAGGTACATGGTACATACTCATGTGACTCGGCCAACGTTGTCTACCTGATACGTTGCAGTAAAGGATGCCCCAGAGCATGGTACATCGGCGAGACCATGCAGACACTGAGACAACGTATGAACGGACACCGTGCAACAATCGCCAGGCAGGAGGGTTGCCTCCCAGTCGGGGAACACTTCAGCAGTCAGGGGCATTCAGCCTTGGATCTGCGGGTAAGCGTTCTCCAAGGCGGCCTTCAAGATACACGACAGCGCAAAATCATAGAGCAGAAACTGATAGCCAAGTTCCGCACTCATGAGGATGGCCTCAATCGCGATATCGGGTTCATGTCACGATAGAGAACGTGACTTGACATCATGGCCGGTCTTTCCAGCCTTTTTAAAAAAAAAAACTAACACAAGAACCAAAGTCAACTGCAGAGGATATGCAGCCAGCAGGTGTTTTGACACGTTGGACCCCCTGGGACACATCTCATTGTCTTGGCTGTGCTCTTAGTGTGTCTTTGATGTAGGGAAAGATTTGAATACATTTTTTCTGTGTTTATATTGTGAATTCTGGGAGATTCTCTCACAGCTACTCTACCTGAGGAAGGAGCGACAGCTCCGAAAGCTTGTAATTTTACATAAATCTGTTGGACTATAACCTGGTGTTGTGCGACTTCTCATTTTTGTCCACCCCAGTCCAACGCCGGCATCTCCACATCTTAAACAAAAGGGGAAGTCATTTTTGTTTTAGCTCCACCCACTCTTTTGTGGAGAGAGCTAAAAGCTGTTTAACCCTTTGAAGACTTGTCTTGAATGACAGACAAGTGTGTGTTGTTTTAAGTTTCTAAATTGTTTTACAAAAGATAAGCTTCAGCCTTGAAGTCACAGTTGCCAATGTGCCTGGAAGAAAATGAATTTGAATGTTTACAAGGTCGGAGTAATTGTTTCTTTGTTAATGTAGTATCTTTCTTTTCCAAGTGATACTGGTTAGTTTAAAAAAAACTGATCTGGATTGAATTGGAGTTAGAGGTGAATTAACCTGTTAAACCCAGAATTTCATTGTGGCCACGGTGAAATTCTGGTTGGTGTAAATTTGTGTAGACCGCATTGAATAAGATTGCGCACCCAGAATTGAAACAAAACTTCAAACTACAATTTAAGTTAAGCTGGTGTGTAAAAACTGAGAAGAAAAACAAAAAGTTTGTTTAACAAAAAATTAAGTTTCAGTCTAAGATGTAACCTTGCAGTCGCGGTTACTATGGTGGAATCCTCCGAAGCAATTTGTTTAAATGTGAAAAACTAATTTTTCTCCAGTTGTAAGCAACAACTTTAGTATGGCTGAACGAAATTTAAAGATATTGGACATTACGAAATTTAAGTGTCTTAATTTTAAGTTGGTATTTCCCCACAGTGATGGAAGGAAAATTAAGATTTGATAAATTAACCCCTTGGGCTCTTAAACAGAACTGTATCAGATAGCCGAAAAGTAAAGTGGGAAACAATCCTCTGACCAAGAGATGGATCAGTATTAATACAAAAACATGCTGGAATAAACCCAGCATCCTAAATATTAACAGAAGGAGTTATATGACCTCCACTGGAAAGGTAGTAAAACATGGAAAGCTAATATAAAGGTTAGTTAAGGCGACACAGGCACCTTTAGAAACCGCGGTAATTAAAATTAAGGCCCACACGAAGATAGACATGGACTCATAGGAGCCCCAGGATCAGGCTCCCATAGGAAATCGGTATGCAGATTTGGCCGCACAACTGGCCGCGGAGCAACTTAAACCAGAAGCCGCGTTTAAACACGAGATAAATATGGTCATGACACCCAGTGGGGTGCAGGTAGTGAATATAGTGGAGGTACAAGAAAATACTAGTAAAGAGGAAAAGGAGAGATGGAAATAAGCTGGATACAGTTACGAGATAGAATTTGGAGATGGGGCCCATGAAACCAGGTGGTGGCACCGGAATGTTGTTGACAACAACTGATGGGGCTGTATCATGGTGTAACACATACCGGCAGAAGTAACATGTTGCACCTACTGACACAGTACTGGTGGTGGCCAAAGATGGGTGGAGAGGTAGAGAAGTATTGTCACCGTTGTATAATATGCGCTAAGAATAATGTAGGACAGAGATGCAGAGTTAGAGTAGCAAACCAACTGTGATGACAGGGGTTATCGTCTTACACACTCGGCATACACTGGTAGAGATGTTAAATACCGGGAAACTACGGTCAGTTTCCAATATGCGGCGAGCTCGATGGGAGCAGTCCTAATGCCGATAGACCACACAGTTAAGATAATTCGGATTACAGGGGAAAACCCCGCGGAAGGCATCCTGAATGAGGGAAGCCCCCATCAGTGCTCAGAGACGGAGGGGGACTAGACGAAACCCTCGTGCAGGTCGAACCGCTGGAGGAAACTCAGATGACACTATACGTAGACGGGTCAAGGAAATATGTAGAGGGATCTCCCCGGACAGGATGGGCAGTAGTAAATGATGAGTTGGAAACAGAAATGTCGGGAAGGTTAGACGGAGGCTTGTCGGCACAAGTAGCCGAGATAGTAGCGTCAACAAAGGCGCTAGAATTAGCAAGGGGAAAGACAGTAAACATCTACACGGATAGTAGATATGCATTCGGAGTGGTACACGATTATGATAGCTTTGGGGAGAAGGGGGTTTGTGACAACCGGAGGGGATCACATAAAACACCAGCAGCGAATAGAGGCCCACTTGGAAGCCACAAAAGCCCCAGCACAAGCTGCAGTAATAAAAATCAAAGCACACCAGAAGATGCAGCATCAGGAGCAAAAAGGGAACCAGGCCGCTGATCTTGCAACACAGCGAGCTCTTGAACAAGAAATGGTTGAAGGGAACGTAGCTAGTGCACAGGTAGAGGGAATAGAAATCAGTAAATTGCATGCAGACGCCCCAGAAGACGAAAGACAGGAATGGTACCGAGTAGGGGGTAGATCAGATGAAGAGGCAATATGGCGAAAGAATGGAAAGGTGATAGCCCCCGTGTGCATCAGTCAGATACTTTTAGAACTACATCATGGAAGCGCCCATACAGGAAGGGGGTCAATAAAACAGAAATTCCACATCCCATACCATCCTCAAAGTGCTGGAATGTTAGAAAGAATGAATCGCACCTTAAAAACAGCGGTAGGCAAATCATTGGGGGAAAAACAGCAACGGTGGGTGGATGTGCTACCCACAGTATTAATGAAACTAAGAGCCACCCCAAATCGAACCACGGGCCTATCACCATATGAGCTAATGACGGGGAGGGCAATCTAGCTCCCCCATAGTATAATGACTAGCGGAGAAGATGTGGGTCCCCTAAAGGGTACAATCTGCAGATATATCCTGGAAATGAGTAACCAATTAAAAGAAATGAAACAGCAAACTAGGGAAAGACAGGAAGAAAGCGATAAAGATTTGGAATTGAGTGCATTTCCATATATTGCTCCAGCGAGGACCAATATAATGATTAAGAATCTGCCAGGAAATCTCGGGTACGCCCCAAAAATGGTCGGGACAATATCAGATTTTAATTAGTGGAAATACGTGTGCTTGCATTAATATAAAGGGCATGGGACGATGGAACCACTGGACACAGCTGAAAGCCTATGACCCTTCACCAATTTAAGAATGGCTACACCAGAGCAAGTACCTTTTGTAGAAAGTGAAGAATATGCTAGACAATATGACGAATGGGAATGGACGCTGACACAAACACTGCTTTGGATAATATGTATTATCTTGATAGGATATACCTTGGGATATATCATGAAATATGTATGGGAACGGTCCCGTCAACTCCAACCGGGCGAGCAGGAAGAGGGAATCCAAATGATTATGATCGAGGAACCAGCTTAATAACAATATTCTGTTCACCCCCCACAGGAAAATAGAATTTACAAGCAACAAAGTGGTTAGGTTGGCGATTTCGCCTTTGGGACATTGTTAACATAAAATGATAAGATGAACGTGTTACGCGATATCATGTGTAGTTTGCTTGTTTGTGTAAACATAATGGCCCGAAAATTAGAATTAATATGCGAGAGTACGCACTGTGTACTCTCACGTATTAGGTCCCGAATTGCCGGTTTCCTGCATGCACTGTGCATGCGCGGGAAACCGGTACTTCGTGTATGGCGTAGGGGGCGGTTCCTAAGTGAACCGCGTGCGCACTGCAGGTTGTGCGCACGCAGTGCACTTAGTTTTTTTTTCAGGTTTGAACGCGCAGGTAAGTGGTGAAGATTTTACACATGAAAAAAGCAGGCGTAAGACCCCCTTTTAACAAGGTAAGTAGTTAATTAAGTGTTATTTTACATTTTTTTCAACAGGTTTGTCTTTTTTAGAGACTTTAAAGAAAGGTAAGTTTATTTTTATAACTTTTAAAAAGAATTGAAATTTTTTGAAAAATTTAATTTTTTGTTTAAATTGGTTAATTTATTTAACTATAGTTATTTTATTAATGTGATGGCATTTTTTTTAAGTTTAATTGAGGTTTAGCTGTTCTTTGGGGCTGGACAACTGGATGGTTGGGATCACTCGGGACATCAGTAGTACAAGGATTGATTTTGTTCTTTGTTATAATATTAGTGATGTATGGTCTGGTTTTATTGTTGAAATGTTGCTGCGCCCAAATGGCAAAATATGTTGTTCCAGCCGCACGAGTGGGGCAGGTGTATCGTAACATAAAAGATAGATCTCTGTTTATCTAAGAAAGGAAAATGCTTACGCGCGGGTAACATTTGTATTAATGCATGTGTAAAACTTTAGAGATAGTGTAGAGTAGGGACAGACCATTGGTTGCGGCATATGACACAAGAAGAAACAGACAAACAGATGAAGAAGGGAACAATTTTAAGCTACAAGGAATACGTCTACACACGGAAGAAATGGATCATCGACATTTCAAAGAGAAGGACATGTTCATGACAAGTCAGGCGGAGGACGGAGGATAGAGAAAAAAACGGAAGAGGTGCGTAAGAACCTAACCTAAATGGTACGAATAGCTCAACAGTCATGATGTGACTGGACTGTGCAGCTCAACCTCTTCCGGGTTGTCTTTCTCTCTCGTTCTCCCGAGGGCGTTCTCATTTACATTGGACTGTGAAACAATAACATCGTCAAAATATCTTGTCAACAGAGCATAAGAAACTGTGTGCCGCCGTTATAACCATGGTATGTTGGTCCCCAGGACAAATCAAGCTTTGGCCAGGGACCAACAGGAGGGACTGCAAGAGTAAAAAAATCAATTGTAATAATGTAAGGGCAAATCAGTTGTAATGTTTAAGATTAGTTGATCTGCTTAAAGGACTATAGTAAAGGTCAAAGTGTCTGCCGAAGGCATGGAGACAGAGGTATAATTAGATAAAGACCGACTTGCTGAGGCTGCAGTATAGATTAAGCAGACACGGCAGAACAAAAATGTGAATCATTGTTTTTTATAATAAACAAGCCTCGAAAAGGCTAAGAATGAAACCTTGCAGCGCAGATGGCTAACTAAAAGCTGAAGTAAAGAATACGTTTTGCTAACATAGACATAGACATAGAAAATAGGTGCAGGAGTAGACCATTCGGTCCTTCGAGCCTGCACCGCCATTCAATGCGTTCATGGCTGAACATGCTACCTCAGTACCCCATTCCTGCTTTCTCGCCATACCCCTTGATCCCCCCAGTTGTGAGTGTTATATCTAACTCCCTTTTGAATATATTTAGCGAACTGGCCTCAACAACCTTCTGTGGTAGAGAATTCCACAGATTCACCACTCTCTGGGTGAAGAAGTTCCTCCTCATCTCAGTCTTAAATGGCTTCCCCTTTATCCTTAGACTGTGACCCCTGCTTTTAGTTTTCCTTAACATTGGAAACATTCTGCCCGCATCTAATTTGTCCAAACCAGTCAGGATTTTAAACGTCTCTATAAGATACCCCCTCATTCTTCTGAACTCCAGAGGATACAAGTTCAGTTGATCCAGTCTTTCTTGATATGTCAGTCTGGCCATCCCAGGAATCAATCTAGTGAACCTTCGTTGCACTCCCTCAATAGCAAGAATGTCCTTCCTCAAGTTAGGAGAACAAAACTGCACACAATACTCCAGGTGTGGCCTCACCAAGGCCCTGTACAACTGTAGCATCACCTCCCTACTCCTGTACTGAAATCCCCTTGCTATGAAGGCCATCATGCCATTTGCTTTCTTGACTGCCTGCTGCTCTTGCCTTCCCACCTTCAGTGACTGATGTACCATGACGCCCAGGTCTCGTTGCACCTCCCCTTTCCCTAATCTGCCACCATTCAGGTAATAGTCTGCCTCCCTATTTTTACAACCAAAGTGGATAACCTCACATTTATCCACATTGTACTTCATCTGCCATACATTTGCCCATTCACCCAAGCTGTCCAAGTCACTCTGTAGCCTCCTAGCATCCTCCTCATTGTTCACACTGCCTCCCAATTTAGTGTCATCCGCAAACTTGGAGATATTACAATTAATCCCTTCGTCCAAATCATTAATATAGAATGTAAACATCTGGGGCCCCAGCACCGAACCCTGCGGTACCCCGCTGGTCACTGCCTGCCATTCTGAAAAGTACCCATTTACTCCTACTCTTTGTTTCCTGTGTGCCAACCAGTTCTCAATCCACGTCAACACATTACCTCCAATCCCATGTGCTTTAACTTTGCACACCAATCTCTTGTGTGGGACCTTGTCGAAGGCCTTCTGAAAGTCCAAATACACCACATCTACTGGTTCCCCCCCCCCCCGTCCACCATATTGGAAACATCCTCAAAAAATTCCAGAAGATTTGTCAAGCATGATTTCCCTTTCACAAATCCATGCTGACTTGGACCTATCATGTCGCCACTTTCCAAATGGTCTGTTATGACATCTTTAATAATTGATTCCACCATTTTACCCACCACCGATGTCAGGCTGACCGGTCTATAATTCCCTGCTTTCTCCCTCCGTCCTTTTTTAAAAAGATGGGTTACATTAGCCACCCTCCACTCCTTCGGAACTGATCCAGAGTCTAAGGAATGTTGGAAAATGATCGTCAATGCATCCACTATTTCCAAGGCCACCTCCTTAAGTACTCTGGGATGCAGACCATCAGGCCCTGGGGATTTATCAGCCTTCAGTCCCATCAATTTCCCCAACACCTTTTCCCGACTGATAAGGATTTCCCTCAGCTCCTCCCTCTTACCAGATCCTTTGATCTCTTTTGCTTCCGGAAGGTTGTTTGTGTCCTCCACAGTAAACACCGAACCAAAGTACTTGTTCAATTGATCTGCCATACCTTTGTTCCCCATTATGACTTCCCCTGTTTCTGACTGCAGGGGACCTACGTTTGTTTTTACTAACCTCTTTCTTTTTACATATTTATAGAAGCTTTTGCAGTCTGTTTTAATGTTCTCCGCAAGCTTCCTTTCATATTTTATTTTCCCTGCCCTAATCAAACCCTTTGTCCTCCTCTGCTGAGTTTTAAAGTTCTCCCAGTCCCCGGGTTTGCTGCTACTTCTGGCCAATTTGTATGCCACTTCCATGCTTTTAATACTATCTCTGATTTCCCTTGTTAGCCATGGTTGAGCCACCTTCCCTTTTTTATTTTTACGCCAGTCAGGGATGTACAATTGCTGTAGTTCATCCATGCAATCTCTAAATGTCTGCCATTGCCCTTCCACTGATAACCCCTTAAATATCGCTTGCCAATCTAACCTCGCCAATTCACGCCTCATACCCTCAAAGTTGCCCTTATTTAAGTTCTGGACCATGGTCTCTGAATTAACTGTTTCCTTCTACATCCTAATGTAGAACTACACCATACTATGGTCACTCTTCCCCAAGGGGCCTCGCACCACAAGATTGCTGATTAGTCCTTCCTCATTACACAACACCCAGTCCAGGATGGCCTCCCCTCTGGATGGTTCCTCAACAAATTGGTTTAGGAAACCATCCCTTAAACACTCCAGGAAATCCTCCTCCACCGTATTGCATCCAGTTTGAGTAGCCCAATCTATATGCATATTAAAGTCAACCATGATAACTGCTGCGCCTTTTTTGCATGCACCTCTGATTTCCTGTTCAATACCCTCCCCCACGTCACTACTACTGTTTGGAGGTCTGTACACAACCCGCACTAACGTTTTCTGCCCTTTGGTGTTCGGCAGCTCAACCCATATTGATTGCACATCCTCCAAGCTAATGTCCTTCCTAGCTATTGCATTAATCTCATTTTTAAACAGCAATGCTACCCCACCCCCTTTTTCTTTTATTCTATCCTTCCTGAATGTTGAATACCCCTGGATATTCAGTTCCCAGCCTTGATTGTTCTGGAGCCACGTCTCTGTAATCCCAATCACATCATATTAGTTAACATCAATTTGCACAGTCAATTCATCCACCTTATTACGGATACTCCTTGCATTAAGACACAGAGCCTTTAGGCTTGTTTTATTAACACCCTTTGTCCTTTTAGACTTATGATTTAGTATGGCCCTTTGTGTTTCTTGCCTTTGTTTACTCGGATTTCCCGTATTGTTTCTCACCCTTCTAACATTTGTTTATGACTGCATATTACTTCCCTCTGTTTCGCTACATAGGTTCCCATTCCTCTGCCATGTTAAATCCTCCCGAACTGCCTTAGCAAATATTACCCCGAGGACATCGTTTCCAGTCCTGCCCAAGTGCAGACCGTCCCTTTTGTACAGGTCCCACTTCCCCCAGAACTGGTTCCAATGCCTCAGGTATTTGAATCCCTCCCTCCTGCACCACTGCTCAAGCCACGTATTTAATCTCGCTATCCTGTTCATGCTACTCTGATTAGCACGTGGCACTGGTAGCAACCCAGAGATTACTACTTTTGAGGTCCTACTTTTCAATTTAGCTCCTCGCTCCCTAAATTCTGCTTGTAGGACCTCTTCCCGCTTTTTACCTATATCGTTGGTACCTACATGCACCACGACAGCTGGCTCTTCACCCTCCCTTTCCAGAACGTTCTGCAGCCGCTCCGAGACATCCTTGACCCTTGCACCAGGGAGGCAACATACCATCCTGGAATCTCGGTTGCGGCCACAGAAACTGCTGTCTATTCCCCTTACAATTGAGTCCCCTATCACTATAGCTCTACCACTCTTTTTCACGTCCTGCCGTGCAGCAGAGCCAGCCATGGTGCCATGAACCTGGCTGCTGGTGCCTTCCCCTTGTAGGTCATTTCCCCCAACAGTATCCAAAACGGTATATCTGTTTTGGAGGGAGACGACCGCAGGGGACTCCTGCACTACTTTCCTGATATTGCCCTGCCTCTTGGTCACCCATTTACTGTCTGACCTAGCCTTTACCCGCGGTGTGTTCAACTCACTAAATGATTAATCCAGAAAGTTCTCGGCATCGTGGATGCTCCAGAGTGAGTCCATCTGCAGCTCCAGTGCCGCCATGCGGTCCGTCAGGAGCTGCAGCTGGACGCACTTCCTGCACACATAGTTGTCAGGGACACTGGAAGTGTCCCTGATTTCCCACATAGCACAGGAGGAGCACAAAACGGCTCCGAGATTTCCTGCCATGACTTAACCCTTATATTACTTTGTTAAGTTAAGTCCCTGAAAATAAAATATAAATCGAACCTACCTTTTAAATTCCCTCTACCCCTAAAGGTTAGAGGAGGTGGGAGGGTGGGAGACACAACTAGTGTAGTGTCTCGGGTTTAGCAACAGCTCCACCTATATACGGGTACCAACGAATTGGCCCCGCCCTCTGACTCTGACCCCTGCTGATTGATTAGAAAACTGGTTTCCACTGCCTGCTGTGCCAATTTACTGCTACTGCAGTGTAACCTTGTATTACTCTTCTTACTATTTTGATCAAACCAATCAATTACTTGTAATTAAATAAAACTTTAAAGGAAACTTAACAAATCAAATTAAAATTTGGTAGTCCGGGGTGATGATGCACTCCAGCCCCCGCGGCGCCCACCGGTCGCGGAAAACCTCAAGCATGCCGGCGGACACCGCGTGCTCCATCTCCAGGGCCACCCAGGCGCGAACATGGCCGCGGAAGAGAGGCAGGCAATCGGGCCGAACGACCCCCTCGACCGCCCGCTGCCTGGACCAATTAATGGCTTTCTTAGCCTGGCCCAGGAGCAGTCCCACGAGGAGGTCCTCCGAACTGCCCGCTCCCCTCCGCACCGGGTGACAGTAGATCAGGAGCGTGGGGCTGAAGTGCAACCAGAAATTGAGGTGCAGCCCCTTCAGGTAAAGAAAGAGGGGCTGCAACCTCTCACACTCTATATATATGTGAAATACGGACTCCTCCAGGCTGCAGAAATGGCAAGCGGCCTGCGAGTCCGTAAACCTACTTAACAACCTATTGCACGGGACTGCTCCGTGCAGCACCCTCCAGGCCAAGTCCCCAATAGAACAAGGGAAGAGTCCCGCGTAGAGAGCCCTCCATTGGGGACCTTCACCTCCGCCGGACGGCAAGATGGCACGCCAAGGCGTGTCCGGACAGCAGACGAAGATGGCAAAGTGGAGAGTGTGCAGGAGCAGCCCGTACAGGAAACGCCTCCGTGCGGGTTGAAAGGGCACGGAGTGCATTTCTCCGAGAAGGCTCAAGTGGTGAGGCGGCGGCTCCCGAGGGAGGATTCGGGGCCGGGCGCCGGTAAGGAATTTCGTCCGAACGGGGGTCAGCTCGGACGGGATCGCCCAACGTGCTTGAGCCTCCTCGATACACCTAGTGGAGTTGGGGCCCAATGCCACTTTTAGCGACTCGATGGCTTTGACCGCGAGCCGGACGTTGATCCAACCCATGCGCCTCGCCAACTCCTCCGGCGCCATCCAGCACGCTCCTCCGCCATCGAGCAGGTCCCCGACTCTAGTCACCTTACCGGGTACAGACCTGCCCTCCACCAGCCGACCGAACCCACGGTCGAGGAGGTGCGGATTCCTGAGCAGCGGCTCCCGAAGGACGGCCGCCGCTGCTGACGGGGGAGAACTGCGCTCGGAGGCGACTCTGTTCCAAACCCATAGCAGTTCCTGGTAGAAGACAGGCAGCTCCCGCAGGCGGGCACGCGTGCCGCCCACTCTCACAAACAGGAGCTGCGTGTCGTAATTGAGGCCGTACATCTGGCGGAAGAAATACGTCACCAGTGCACGCCACGTAGGAGGATTCTCCACGTACAGGTATCTCTGCAGCGTCTGAAGACGGAAAGTCGCCGCCTGGGTGCGAAGGCACACCAGCGCCTGACCGCCCTCCCTAAGCGGGAGACTCAGAACTGTGGCAGAGACCCAGTGCTTCCTTTTGTCCCAGAAGAAGTCGACGAGCTTCTTCTGCATCTTGGCGACAAAAGCAGGGGGAGGGATCAAAGTGACCAACCGGTACCACAACATGGCGGCCACCAGCTGGTTTATGTCCAGCGCTCGACCCCTGTAGGACAACACTCGGAGCAGTCCCGTCCAGAGCGCTAGGCGAGCGGTGACTTTGGCCTCCAGCTCTTGCCAGTTCGCCGGCCAGGCTGAGGTAGACTCCCAGGTAGAACGCCTGCTCCTGATCCAGGGAAAGGAAGGCGACCGACAGACCAGCCCTCTGGGAATGGTGGACCAGGTCCCGGACCAGGTGGATGTTGTCCTGGATAGACTGGCCCGGGACCATGTAGGACTCGTCGGGGTGGATCATGTAGGCCAGCACGGTGCCAAGTCGAGCAGACATAGCCCTGGCGAAAATTTTGTAGTCCGTGCTGAGGAGGGAGACCGGGTGCCAGTTCTTAAGAAGGCGGAGATCACCCTTCTTGGGCAGCAGGACGATGACCGCCCTGCGCAAAGAGAGGGGCATCTCCCCGGTCGCCAGACTTTCCCCCAGGACCCGCGCGTAGTCGTCCCCCAAGATGTCCCAGAACCCCCTGTGGAACTCCACGGTCAGCCCGTCCAGCCCCGGGGACTTGCCCCTCGAGAGCTGGCGCAGGGCGCCGGTCAGCTCCGCCAGGCTTAGTGGAGCTTCTAAATTCTCGGCGCCCTCTGGGCCGACCTTCGGCAGGTCCTCCCACAAAACTCTGCGCGCATCCTCGCTGAACGGATCCGAAGAGAACAGAGCCCCGTAATAGGCCCGGGCCTCTGCGCTGATGCCCTCCGGATCCGAGACCAGAGATCCGTCGTCGGCCAGCAGCCCCAAGAGCTGCTTACGTACCCCCCGTCTTTTTTCCAGCGAGTAGAAGAAGGGGGAGCCGCGGTCCAGGTCCCGCAGGAACTGTATCCGTGACCTCACGTACGCGCCTCGGGACCCGACCAGCTGCAGGTCCTTCAGCGCGCCCTTCTTCTCTTCGTACACCTTCCGCAGGGCCGGGTCTTCGACGACTTGACCGAGACGGGACTCCAGGTCGAGCACTTCTTTCTCCAATCGGGCCTCCCGCCTCTTGTTCGACCCCTTCGCGTACTCCTGACAGAGCCATGCCCACGTCCCACCATAGCCTCAAGGAGGGGAAGCCTCCCCGCTTCCTTCTCCAGTCGGCCCAGAACCGGCGAAACGAATCCCGGAACCGCGCGTCCTCCAGCAGCATGTTGTTAAAATGCCAGTACGCGGACCACCCCCCACCGCGAGCGCAGCAGAGCGAGCTCCGCCCATACCAGTTGGTGGTCTGTGCACGGCACCGGCCGCATGGAAGCCGCCGGAACGCAGGAGACGTACGCCCAGGAAATGTAAAGGCGGTCGATTCTGGACCTTCCTCCTCCAGACCTCACGCTCGTGAAGGCGCTGGAGTCGGGATGGAGATTTCGCCAGACGTCCATCAAGTCGAAGGACCCGACCAGGTCCTGCAACTTCTCCATCGCCGCCGGGCTTCGCGGGGGACCCGACCGGTCCCGCGCCTCGAGGGTACAATTGAAATCCCCCCCGAAGATGACACACTCACCCACATCGATGCAGCCCAGAAGAGCGGACACTTCTCCGATGAAGCGCACTTGCTGCGCACCAGTCTGGGGGGCGTACACGCTCACTAAATGGAACGGCACGCCTCCCAGGCGAACAGTAACCTGGAGCAAGTGGCCCGGCACGTGCTCCTTGACTCTCAAGATCTCCGGCTGAAAATATGGGGCCAGCAAGACGGCCACCCCGCAGGAATTGTTGGAGAGGTGACTCATGCTGACCCCTCCTTGCCACTCCAGGAGCCACGTGGCCTCGTCTCCCAGAACGGTGTGGGTTTCTTGCAGGAAGCACACCGCATATTTCCCGTCCCGAAGGACCGAGAAGTTATTGAATCTACGGCGCGCCTCCCTGCAGCCGTTGATGTTGAGGCTGGCTATGGTTATCTTCATCTCAGAAGCATAGTGCAACCTCTACCTAACGGGGGGGGGGAGTGAGTGCGGTCACTGACGACCGCCACCCCCTCAGCAGCCCAGTGTGGAACATCCTGAGCCAACGCAGCTCGGGCCGGTTAACTTCCTTGTCCGCGCCCATGATTTTAACGGCGGCGCGGAGGGACCAGATGAGCAGCGCCAGCTCCGACCACTTGTCGAGGGCCAGCCGGATCTTATTATGACGACCCCGGCACGTGGCCATAAATTCCCGGAGTTTCCCTACGGGGATGAGGGGAGTGTCGGTGAAGGGCACGAGGGCGTCCATCGTCTCACTGCCGATGGACTCCAAATCGTCCTCAGTGCCCAACACCGAGTCCCCATCCTCCTCCGGGAGGTCGTCACCGGCGGCTAAACCGTTAACCGCACGGGGTGCAGCGAACGGCACGGCCGCACCGGCCGGCCCCGCCTCCGTCACAATCTCACCCCCAGGATCGGTGGCAGAGGAGTCCACCCTGGGCTCCTTCAGGGGCGCCGGGCCGGGAGGCGGCGGCGGTTCGTGGCCCCCCTCCGCATCAGGCGCCGGAGCGACCGGAGAAACCGGGGAGAAAACAATTCTAAGTTCCTCCAGCATGTCCGGCGCCAAACGTCAGAGACGGAGTCAGGGGGCTTTCTGTCTCCCCGCCAACAACCTCCGACCCAGCGGGCTTGGGATTGTTGTACTCCTCCACCAGGTCGAGCAGTCCCTGGGAGATGTCCAGGTCGTAACGGGCGGGCTCAGGTTCGGCCTTTTTGGCCTCGCCCGCCCCAGTCTCCAGGACGCCCGACCCGGCGAGGAGCAACAGTTCTGGTTTTTCCATGTTATTAATATTAAAATCTTCCGCGGGTTGTTCCGCGGCCCCCCCACGGGCAGGGTCGCTTCCCCATCCCCGGGAGGCACAGGTCGGAAAGACTTGTCTGTCTCACCCTCCCGAGGGACAGGAGACCCCTGCCGATCGTGCGCGATGGTGACGGTGGTGGGGTGGGGCGCAGCACCCGCAGCGGGCGACGACTCCCCTTTTGCGGAGGGACCTTCCTCCTCGCAGTCCTCCTCCTGGGGATCGTGCATCCTTTTTAACGTTTTGGGGCGCAGAGAGGGGGAGGCCTCCATGTCTGCCGGGGCCTCCCTCTCTGCCCCCTTCCGATGACTGGGTTTCTTGGGCCCCTCGGGCCCGAGCCCGGCCGCAGGTCTTGATTTCTCTGGCTCGGCAGTTGCGGTCACGGTAACGGGCCAGGGCACGAGGACCCCCCCAGTCTCACGCGTCCCCGTCAACTCTGCTAGGAGCGCGGGCATGAGTTCGGGCAGTTCCGTTGTTTCCTCCACGAGGGGACCCGCCCTGAGGTGTTTCGTTTTTCGGAGCGCCTTCCTTCCCCTCGGACGCTCTCCCTCCCCCCCGCCGGAGGCCGTGATGGTGTTGGCCCCCGACGTCGACCGCGCATCTGTGGATTTAGACGCGCGGGTAGTATCAGGGGGAGGGGGGGCGGCGGCGCCAGCCCTGGCCGCACTTGATGTTGTGGCGGCCTTTGAGGCGGGGCAGTTTTTGCAGACGTGCCCCACCCCCTTACAAGCGTAGCACCGCACGCCATCCGAGGTCCAGAAGACACGATGGGCGGACCCCCCGTGGAGCACCATGAACGAGCCGTCTAGGTCCTCCTCCCGCACCAGCCGGATGAAAAGCTGGCGCCGGAAGGAGAAGACGTGCCGGAGGCTGGCTTCCCGGAAGCCGAGCGGGATGGGTGTGATCCCCGACCTCACCTCCCCCAGTTGACGTAGGTGGGGGAGGAGGAGCTCACCCGGGACAAAGGGCGGGACGTTAGAAATTACTATTCACTGCGCGGTGGCCTCAAGGGGGTCCACCGGCAGGCCCGCCCACGGTGAGCCCCTTCTCAATGGCCAGGGACACCGCCCGCTCCGACCCCAGGAAGAACACAGCCTTGCCGTACATCTTAGAGGCGGCAACGATGGCTGAAGGGCCGACAAACCCAGCCATGGCTTTGACGCACGCCTCTGTACTCATGTTGGGGTGAGTGTAGCTCTTGACCCCATTCTTCCTCGTAAGGAGGGTAAAAGGTGATGGGGTAACAGGAGGACTCGTGGCTGCGGCCGTGGCCGTGGCTGCCACGCTCGCATACGTCCTCGCTGCCTCCGCGACCGACGAAGATGTGCTCGCCATAATGGGTGGGTCTTTAAGTGCTACACTCACCCCAAGTCACAGGCCTGACGGTGTTAATGGCCTCGGTAGGTTTTTTTTTAACCCCTGAGCAGAGGGAGCTGTTAATTTGAAGGCACACTTCTCCCTTTATTTGATTGAATTGGGAGAGGGGCCTTCTCCCCTCTGCTCATTGGGTTATAATTAATAGAGTAATGAGGTGCCTCTCTGATAGAGAGAGAGGCAGAGAGAGACAAGAGAAAAAGAGAGAGAGAGACGGGGTGGGAAGGAAGGAAGCCGCAAGGGCAGGGTCGCCACTCAGGATGGTGGGTGGGTGGGTGGGTGTTGGCAGGGGGTGCACTCTCCGATGTAAATTAGAGTCCTTTCCGGTGGTCTTCTGGTGGGGGGAGAAGATGTCTTCACCTGGGAAAGCTGGAGATGCCCAGGCTCAGTCCTGCACCAGGTCTTAACGATGTCCAATCAGATGAAAATGAATAAGGGAATTCAGCTAGGCAGCTCCAGCTGTCCCAGGTCAGGCAATGGGAAGGGGTGTTTAATTAGTGGTGTGTGCGGCCTAGTTCTTTCAAAAGCCACACACACACACACACACACACCCCTTGGATCACAGCGGCCCTCTTCCTTTCTTCTTTCCTCCCCCCACCTACAAAACAAAGTCTCTGGGAGAGTGCACCAGATAACACCCACCTGTAGCTGATGTTTTCTTCCTCCCTCCTTCCAAACAGATGATGGATGTTGTGTTGTTTTCTCCCCTCTCTCCCTCTCCTAAAATGGAGGCCAATTGGGGAGGCAGTATGGAAAGGCCTCTCCTCCTCTGATGTTGTTGTTCTTGGCCTTCCTTTCTCCTTCTCCTTCTCCTCTCCTCTCCTCTCTCTCCAGGCACCTCAGTTGTGGTTGTGGATGTGTTGGTGGTGGTCTGCAGTCTGGTTGATCCTCCTCCTCTCCCTGGTCAATGAGACCACCACTCTGCTGCTGCTGCTCGCCTCACTCTCCTTCTGCTGGCTGATGAGGCAGCCAATCTTCTTAAACAAACAGAATCCCAAATAGTTAACTTTTCCCCTTCACTTAAATTGCTTAAGTACTCTTATCAAGAATGATTTAAAGAGAACTATCAATTAAAGAACTACTCCCACTTACCAGACTTGCAGCACGCTCTGCTGACTTGCACTCAGTGTAACAGTGTAAGACTCTAATCAAGTTGTTTTTAGAGACCATAAGGATCGCTCATGATGTAATAACCGTGCTGAGGTTTGTATTTTTTGGCTTCTTGAAGTGTATAAAGAAGCGTGGCTCCCATTGTTAAATTCAGAAGCTGGTCATGAGACAGCAGGCTCTGACAATTCTCCCAGAGCGCTCTGAATACTAAATTGTACTCTTTTGCTTTAAGACAGACTCGAATGAATTAATTTTTCACCAACATTACTAGTTTCACCAGTCTGTCTGTGTGTTCCTGAAGTCTGTTAATCTCCTCACTGTTTACTATATTTCACCAGTCTGTCTGTGTCTTCCTGAAGTCTGCTACTCTCCTCACTGTTTACTACATCTCACCAGTCTGTCTGTGTGCTCTTGAAGTCTGCTACTCTCCTCACTGTTTACTACATTTCTCCAGTCTGTCTGTGTGCTCCTGAAGTCTGCTGCTCTCCTCACTGTTTACTACATTTCTCCAGTCTGCCTGTCTGCTCCTGAAGTCTGCTACTCTCCTCACTGTTTACTACATTTCACCAGTCTGTCTGTGGCCTCCTGACGTCTGCAACTCTCCTCACTGTTTACTACATTTTCCAAGTCTGTCTGTGTGCTCCTGAAGTCTGCTACTCTCCTCACTGTTTACTACATTTCTCCAGTCTGCCAGTGTGCTCCTGAAGTCTGCTACTCTTCTCACTGTTTACTACATTTCTCCAGTCTGTCTGTGTGCTCCTGAAGTCTGCTACTCTCCTCACTGTTTACTACATTTCACCAGTCTGTCTGTGCTCCAGAAGTCTGCTAATCCCCTCACTGTTTACTGCATTTCACCAGTCTGTCTGTTTGCTCCTGATGTCTGCTACTCTCCTCATTGTTTACTATATTTCACCAGTCTGTCTGTGTGCTGCTGAAGTCTGCTACTCTCCTCACTGTTTCCTGCATTTCACCAGTCTGTCTGTGTGCTCCTGAAGTCTGCTACTTTCCTCACTGTTTACTACATTTCACCAGTCTGTCTGTGCTCCTGAAATCTGCTATTCTCCTCACTGTTCACTACATTTCACCAGTCTGTCTGTGCTCCTGATGTCTGCTATTCTCCTCACTTTTTACTACATTTCACCAGTCTTTCTTTGTGCTCTTGAAGTCTGCTACTCTCCTCACTGTTTACTACATTTCACCAGTCTGTCTGTCAGCTCCTGAAGTCTGTCACTCTCCTCACTGTTTACTAATTTTCACCAGTTTGTCTGTGTGCTCCTGAAGTCTGCTCCTACCTCACTGTTTACTACTTTTCACCAGTCTGTCTGTGTGCTCCTGATGTCTGCTACTCTCCTCATTGTTTACTATATTTCACCAGTCTGTCTGTGTGCTGCTGAAGTCTGCTACTCTCCTCACTGTTTCCTGCATTTCACCAGTCTGTCTGTGTGCTCCTGAAGTCTGCTACTTTCCTCACTGTTTACTACATTTCACCAGTCTGTCTGTGCTCCTGAAATCTGCTACACTCCTCATTGTTTACTACATTTCACCAGCCTGCCTGTGCTCCTGAATTCTGCTACTCTCCTCACTGTTTACTACATTTCAACAGTCTGTCTGGATGCTCCTGAAGTCTGCTACTCTCCTCGCTGTTTACTACATTTCACCCGTCTGCCAGTGTGCTCCTGAATTCTGCTACTCTCCTCTCTGTTTACTACATTTCACCATTCTGTCTGTGTGCTCCTGAATTCTGCTACTCTCCTCACTGTTTACTACATTTCACCAGTCTGTCTGTGCTCCTGACGGCTGCCACTTTAATCACTGTTTACTACATATCACCAGGCTGTCTGTGTGCTCCTGCAGTCTGCTACTCTCCTCACTGTTTAAAACATTTCACCAGTCTGTCTGTGTGCTACTGAAGTCGGCTAATCTCCTCACTGTTTACTATATTTCACCAGTCTGTCTGTGTGCTCCTGAAGTCTGCTACTCTCCTCGCTGTTTACTGCATTTTACTAGTCTGTCTGTGTGCTCCTGAAGTGTGCTACTCTCCTCACTGTTTACTGCATTAACCAGTCTGTCTGTGCTCCTGAAGGCTGCTAGTCACTTCACTGTTTACTACATTTCACCAGTCTGTCTGTGCTCCTGAAGTCTGCTACTCTCCTCTCTGTTTATTACATTTCACCAGCCTGTCTGTGTGCTCCTGAAGTCTGCTACTTTCCAACTGTTTACTACATTTCACCAGTCTGTCTGTGTGCTCTTGAAATCTTCTACTCTCCTCACCGTTTACTACATTTTACCAGTATGTCTGTGTGCTCCTGAAGTCTGCTACTCTCCTCACTGTTTACTACATTTCCCCAGTCTGTCTGTGGGCTCCTGAAGTCTGCAACTCTCCTCACTGTTTACTACATTTCCACAGTCTGTCTGTGTGCTCCTGAAGTCTGCAACTCTCCTCACTGTTTAATGCATTTCACCAGACTGTCTGTGTGCTCCTGAAGTCTGCTACTCTCCTCACTGTTTACTACATTTCACCAGTCTTTCTGTGTGCTCTTGAAGTCTGCTACTCTCCTCACTGTTTACTACATTTCACTAGACTGTCTGTGTGCTCATGAAGGCTGCTAATCTCCTCACTCTTTACTACATTTCCACAGTCTGTCTGTGTGCTCCTGAATTCGGTTACTCTCCTCACTGTTTACTATATTTCACCAGTCTGTCTGTGTGCTCCTGAAGACTGCTAAACTCCTCATTGTTAACTGCATTTCACCAGCCTGTCTGTGTGCTCCTGAAATCTATTACTCTCCTCACTGTTTACTACATTTCACCAGTCTGTCTGTGCTCCTGAAATCTGCTACTTTCCAACTATTTACTACATATCACCAGTCTGTCTGTGCTCCTGAAGTCTGCTACTCTTCTCTCTGTTTATTACATTTCACCAGTCTGACTTTGTGCTCCTGAAGTCTTCTACTTTCCACCTGTTTACTACATTTCAAAAGTCTGTCTGTATGCTCTTGAAATCTGCTACTCTCCTCACAGTTTACGACATTTCACCAGTCTTTCTGTGTGCTCTTGAAGTCTGCTACTCTCCTCACTGTTTAGTACATTTCACCAGACTGTCTGTGTGCTCATGAAGTCTGTTACTCTCCTCACTGTTTAGTACATTTCACCAGACTGTCTGTGTGCTCATGAAGTCGGCTACTCTCCTCACTGTTTACTACATTTCAACAGCCTGTTTGTGTGCTCCTGAGGTCTGCTACTCTCCTCACTTTTTACTACATTTCACCAGTCTGTCTGTGTGCTCCTGAAGTCTGCTACTCTCCTCACTGTTAATTACATTTCACCAGTCTGTCTGTGTGCTCCTGAAGTCTGCTACTCTCCTCACTGTTTACTACATTTCACCAGTCTGTCTGTGCTCCTGAAATCTGCTACTTTCCAACTATATAATACATTTCACCAGTCTGTCTGTGCTCCTGAAGTCTGCTACTCTTCTCTCTGTTTATTACATTTCACCAGTCTGACTTTGTGCTCCTGAAGTCTTCTACTTTCCACCTGTTTACTACATTTCAAAATCTGTCTGTATGCTCTTGAAATCTGCTACTCTCCTCACAGTTTACTACATTTCACCAGTCTTTCTGTGTGTTCTTGAAGTCTGCTACTCTCCTCACTGTTTAGTACATTTCACCAGACTGTCTGTGTGCTCATGAAGTCTGCTACTCTCCTCACTCTTTACTACATTTCAACAGCCTGTTTGTGTGCTCCTGAGGTCTGCTGCTCTCCTCACTTTTTACTACATTTCACCAGTCTGTCTGTGTGCTCCTGAAGTCTGCTACTCTCCTCACTGTTAATTACATTTCACCAGTCTGTCTGTGTGCTCCTGAAGTCTGCTACTCTCCTCACTGTTTACTACTTTTCACCAGTCTGTCTGTGTGCTCCTGAAGTCTGCTCCTCTGCTCACTGTTTACTACTTTTCACCAGTCTGTCTGTGTGCTCCTGAAGTCTACTCCTCTCCTCACTGTTTCCTATATTTCATCAGTCTGTCGGTGTGCTCCTGAAGTATGCTACTTTCCTCACTGTTTACTACATTTCACCAGTCTGTCTGTGCTCCTGAAATCTGCTACACTACTCCTTGTCTACTACATTTCACCAGTCTGTCTGTGCTCCTGAAATCTGCTCCACTCTTCACTGTTTACTACATTTCACCAGTCTGTCTGTGCTCCTGAAATCTGCTAAACTCCTCATTGTTTACTACATTTCACCAGTCTGTCTGCGCTCCTGAAATCTGCTACACTCCTCATTGTTACTACATTTCACCAATCAGTCTGTGTGCTCCTGAAATCTGCTACACTCCTCACTGTTTACTACATTTCACCAGTCTGTCTGTGTTGCTGAAGTCTGCTACTCTCCTCACTGTTTACTACATTTCACCAGTCTGTCTGTGTGCTCCTGAAGTCTGCTCCTCGCCTCACTGTTTACTACTTTTCACCAGTCTGTCTGCGTGCACCTGAAGTCTGCTACTCTCCTCACTGTTTACGACATTTCACCAGTCTGTCTGTGTGCTCCTGAAGTCAGCTCCTCGCCTCACTGTTTACTATATTTCACCAGTCTGTCTGTGTGCTCCTGAAGTCGGCTACTCTCCTCATTGTTTACAATATTTCACCTGTCTGTCTGTGTGCTCCTGAAGTCTGCTACTCTCCTCATTGTTTACAATATTTCACTGGTCTGTCTCCGTGCTGCTGCTGTCTGCTACTCTCCTCACTGTTTACTACTTTTCACCAGTCTGTCTGTGTGCTCCTGAAGTCTGCTACTCTCCTCACTGTTTACTACTTTTCACGAGTCTGTCCGTGTGCTCCTGAAGTCTGCTCCTCTCCTCACTGTTTCCTGCATTTCACCAGTCTGTCTGTGTGCTCCTGAAGTCTGTTAATCTCCTCACTGTTAATTACATTTCACCAGTCTGTCTGTGTGCTCCTGAAGTCTGCTACTCTCCTCACTATTTACTACATTTCAGCAGTCTGTCTGTGTGATCCTGAAGTCTGCTACTCTCCTCACTGTTTACTACATTTCACCAGCCTCTCTGTGTGCTCCTGAAGTCTGCTACTTTCCTCACTGTTTAATACATTTCTCCAGTCTGTCTGTGCTCCTGAAATCTGCTACACTCCTCATTGTCTACTACATTTCAGCAGTCTGTCTGTGCTCCTGAAATCTGCTGCACATTCATTGTTTACTACATTTCACCAGTCTGTCTCTGTGCTCCTGAATTCTGCTACTCTCCTCACTGTTTACTACATTTCACCAGGCTGCATATGCTCCTGAATTCTGCTACTCGCCTCACTGTTTACTACATTTCACCAGTCTGTCTGCGTGCTCCTGAATTCTGCTACTCTCCTCACTGTTTACTATATTTCACTCGTCTGTCGGTGTGCTCCTGAAGTCGGCTACTCTCCTCACTGTTTACTATATTTCACCAGTCTGTCTGTGTGCTCCTGAAGTCTGCTACTCTCCTCATTGTTTACTGCATTTCACTAGTCTGTCTGTGTGCTCCTGAAGTCTGCTACTCTCCTCATTGTTTACGACACATCACTGGTCTGTCTGTGTGCTCCTGAAGTCTGCTACTCTCCTCACTGTTTACTACATTTCACCTGTCTGTCTGTGTGCTCCTGAAGTCTGCTACTCTCCTCAATGTTTATTACATTTCACTAGTCTGTCTGTGCTCATGAAGTCTGCTACTCTCCTCACTGTTTACTACATTTCACCAGTCTGTCTGTGCTCCTGAAGTCTGCTACTCTCCTCACTGTTTACTACATTTCACCAGTCTGTCTGTGTGCTCCTGAAGTCTGCTACTCTCCTCACTGTTTACTACATTTCACCAGTCTGTCTGTATGCTCCTGAAGTCTGCTACTCTGCTCACTGTTTACTACATTTCACCAATCTGTCTGTGTGCTCCTGAAGTCTGCTACTCTCCTCTCTGTTTACCACATTTCACCAATCCGTCTGTGTGCTCCTGAAGTCTGCTACTCTCCTCACTGTTTACTACATTTCACCAGTCTGTCTGTGTGCTCCTGAAGTCTGCTACTCTGCTCACTGTTTACTACATTTCACCAATCTGTCTGTGTGCTCCTGAAGTCTGCTACTCTCCTCACTGTTTACTACATTTCACCAATCCGTCTGTGTGCTCCTGAAGTCTGCTACTCTCCTCACTGTTTACTACATTTCACCAGTCTGTCTGTGTGATCCTGAAGTCTGCTACTCTCCTCACTGTTTACTACATTTCACCAGTCTGTCTGTGTGCTCCTGAAGTCTGCTACTCTGCTCACTGTTTACTACATTTCACCAATCTGTCTGTGTGCTCCTGAAGTCTGCACCTCTCCTCACTGTTTACTACATTTCACCAGTCTATCTGTGAGTTCCTGAAGCCTGTTACTGTCCTCACTGATTAATACATTTCACAAGTCTCTCTGTGTGCGACTGAAGTCTGCTACTCTCCTCACTGTTTACTACTTATCACCAGTCTGTCTGTGTGTTCCTGAACTCTGCTACTCTTTCCACTGTTTACTACATTTGATCCAGTCTGTCTGGGCACCTGAAGTCTGCTACTCTCCTCACTGTTTACTACATTTCACCAGTCTGTCTGTGTGCTACTGAAGTCTGTTACTCTTCTCACTGTTTACGACATTTCACCAGTCTGTCTGTGTGCTCTTGAAGTCTGCTACTCTCCTCACTGTTTACTACTTTTCACCAGTCTGTCTGTGTGCTCCTGAAGTCTACTCCTCTCCTCACTGTTTCCTATATTTCACCAGTCTGTCTGTGTGCTCCTGAAGTCTGCTACTTTCCTCACTGTTTACTACATTTCACCAGTCTGTCTGTGCTCCTGAAATCTGCTACACTCCTCCTTGTCTACTACATTTCACCAGTCTGTCTGTGCTCCTGAAATCTGCTACACTCCTCATTGTTTACTACATTTCACCAGTCTGTCTGTGTGCTCCTGAAGTCTGCTACTCTCCTCACTGTTTAGTACATTTCACCAGACTGTCTGTGTGCTCATGAAGTCTGCTACTCTCCTCACTCTTTACTACATTTCAACAGCCTGTTTGTGTGCTCCTGAGGTCTGCTGCTCTCCTCACTTTTTACTACATTTCACCAGTCTGTCTGTGTGCTCCTGAAGTCTGCTACTCTCCTCACTGTTAATTACATTTCACCAGTCTGTCTGTGTGCTCCTGAAGTCTGCTACTCTCCTCACTGTTTACTACTTTTCACCAGTCTGTCTGTGTGCTCCTGAAGTCTGCTCCTCTCCTCACTGTTTACTACTTTTCACCAGTCTGTCTGTGTGCTCCTGAAGTCTACTCCTCTCCTCACTGTTTCCTATATTTCACCAGTCTGTCTGTGTGCTCCTGAAGTCTGCTACTTTCCTCACTGTTTACTACATTTCACCAGTCTGTCTGTGCTCCTGAAATCTGCTACACTCCTCCTTGTCTACTACATTTCACCAGTCTGTCTGTGCTCCTGAAATCTGCTCCACTCCTCACTGTTTACTACATTTCACCAGTCTGTCTGTGCTCCTGAAATCTGCTAAACTCCTCATTGTTTACTACATTTCACCAGTCTGTCTGCGCTCCTGAAATCTGCTACACTCCTCATTGTTACTACATTTCACCAATCAGTCTGTGTGCTCCTGAAATCTGCTACACTCCTCACTGTTTACTACATTTCACCAGTCTGTCTGTGTTGCTGAAGTCTGCTACTCTCCTCACTGTTTACTACATTTCACCAGTCTGTCTGTGTGCTCCTGAAGTCTGCTCCTCGCCTCACTGTTTACTACTTTTCACCAGTCTGTCTGCGTGCACCTGAAGTCTGCTACTCTCCTCACTGTTTACGACATTTCACCAGTCTGTCTGTGTGCTCCTGAAGTCAGCTCCTCGCCTCACTGTTTACTATATTTCACCAGTCTGTCTGTGTGCTCCTGAAGTCGGCTACTCTCCTCATTGTTTACAATATTTCACCTGTCTGTCTGTGTGCTCCTGAAGTCTGCTACTCTCCTCATTGTTTACAATATTTCACTGGTCTGTCTCCGTGCTGCTGCTGTCTGCTACTCTCCTCACTGTTTACTACTTTTCACCAGTCTGTCTGTGTGCTCCTGAAGTCTGCTCCTCTCCTCACTGTTTACTGCATTTCACCAGTCTGTCTGTGTGCTCCTGAAGTCTGCTACTCTCCTCACTGTTTACTACTTTTCACGAGTCTGTCCGTGTGCTCCTGAAGTCTGCTCCTCTCCTCACTCTTTCCTGCATTTAACCAGTCTGTCTGTGTGCTCCTGAAGTCTGTTAATCTCCTCACTGATAATTACATTTCACCAGTCTGTCTGTGTGCTCCTGAAGTCTGCTACTCTCCTCACTATTTACTACATTTCAGCAGTCTGTCTGTGTGCTCCTGAAGTCTGCTACTTTCCTCACTGTTTAATACATTTCTCCAGTCTGTCTGTGCTCCTGAAATCTGCTACACTCCTCATTGTCTACTACATTTCACCAGTCTGTCTGTGCTCCTGAAATCTGCTGCACATTCATTGTTTACTACATTTCACCAGTCTGTCTCTGTGCTCCTGAATTCTGCTACTCTCCTCACTGTTTACTACATTTCACCAGGCTGCATATGCTCCTGAATTCTGCTACTCGCCTCACTGTTTACTACATTTCACCAGTCTGTCTGCGTGCTCCTGAAGTCTGCTACTCTCCTCACTGTTTACTATATTTCACTAGTCTGTCTGTGTGCTCCTGAAGTCGGCTACTCTCCTCACTGTTTACTATATTTCACCAGTCTGTCTGTGTGCTCCTGAAGTCTGCTACTCTCCTCATTGTTTACTGCATTTCACTAGTCTGTCTGTGTGCTCCTGAAGTCTGCTACTCTCCTCATTGTTTACGACACATCACTGGTCTGTCTGTGTGCTCCTGAAGTCTGCTACTCTCCTCACTGTTTACTACATTTCACCTGTCTGTCTGTGTGCTCCTGAAGTCTGCTACTCTCCTCAATGTTTATTACATTTCACTAGTCTGTCTGTGCTCATGAAGTCTGCTACTCTCCTCACTGTTTACTACATTTCACCAGTCTGTCTGTGCTCCTGAAGTCTGCTACTCTCCTCACTGTTTACTACATTTCACCAGTCTGTCTGTGTGCTCCTGAAGTCTGCTACTCTCCTCACTGTTTACTACATTTCACCAGTCTGTCTGTATGCTCCTGAAGTCTGCTACTCTGCTCACTGTTTACTACATTTCACCAATCTGTCTGTGTGCTCCTGAAGTCTGCTACTCTCCTCTCTGTTTACCACATTTCACCAATCCGTCTGTGTGCTCCTGAAGTCTGCTACTCTCCTCACTGTTTACTACATTTCACCAGTCTGTCTGTGTGCTCCTGAAGTCTGCTACTCTGCTCACTGTTTACTACATTTCAGCAATCTGTCTGTGTGCTCCTGAAGTCTGCTACTCTCCTCACTGTTTACTACATTTCACCAATCCGTCTGTGTGCTCCTGAAGTCTGCTACTCTCCTCACTGTTTACTACATTTCACCAGTCTGTCTGTGTGATCCTGAAGTCTGCTACTCTCCTCACTGTTTACTACATTTCACCAGTCTGTCTGTGTGCTCCTGAAGTCTGCTACTCTGCTCACTGTTTACTACATTTCACCAATCTGTCTGTGTGCTCCTGAAGTCTGCACCTCTCCTCACTGTTTACTACATTTCACCAGTCTATCTGTGAGTTCCTGAAGCCTGTTACTGTCCTCACTGATTAATACATTTCACAAGTCTCTCTGTGTGCGACTGAAGTCTGCTACTCTCCTCACTGTTTACTACTTATCACCAGTCTGTCTGTGTGTTCCTGAACTCTGCTACTCTTTCCACTGTTTACTACATTTGATCCAGTCTGTCTGGGCACCTGAAGTCTGCTACTCTCCTCACTGTTTACTACATTTCACCAGTCTGTCTGTGTGCTACTGAAGTCTGTTACTCTTCTCACTGTTTACGACATTTCACCAGTCTGTCTGTGTGCTCTTGAAGTCTGCTACTCTCCTCACTGTTTACTACTTTTCACCAGTCTGTCTGTGTGCTCCTGAAGTCTACTCCTCTCCTCACTGTTTCCTATATTTCACCAGTCTGTCTGTGTGCTCCTGAAGTCTGCTACTTTCCTCACTGTTTACTACATTTCACCAGTCTGTCTGTGCTCCTGAAATCTGCTACACTACTCCTTCTCTACTACATTTCACCAGTCTGTCTGTGCTCCTGAAATCTGCTACACTCCTCATTGTTTACTACATTTCACCAGTCTGTCTGTGTGCTCCTGAAGTCTGCTAATCTCCTCACTGTTTACTACTTTTCACCAGTCTGTCTGTGTGCTCCTGAAGTCTGCTCCTCTGCTCACTGTTTACTACTTTTCACCAGTCTGTCTGTGTGCTCCTGAAGTCTACTCCTCTCCTCACTGTTTCCTATATTTCACCAGTCTGTCTGTGTGCTCCTGAAGTCTGCTACTTTCCTCACTGTTTACTACATTTCACCAGTCTGTCTGTGCTCCTGAAATCTGCTACACTCCTCCTTGTCTACTACATTTCACCAGTCTGTCTGTGCTCCTGAAATCTGCTCCACTCCTCACTGTTTACTACATTTCACCAGTCTGTCTGTGCTCCTGAAATCTGCTACACTCCTCATTGTTTACTACATTTCACCAGTCTGTCTGTGCTCCTGAAATCTGCTACACTCCTCATTGTTTACTACATTTCACCAATCAGTCTGTGTGCTCCTGAAATCTGCTACACTCCTCACTGTTTACTACATTTCACCAGTCTGTCTGTGTTGCTGAAGTCTGCTACTCTCCTCACTGTTTACTACATTTCACCAGTCTGTCGGTGTGCTCCTGAAGTCTGCTACTTTCCTCACTGTTTACTACATTTCACCAGTCTGTCTGTTCTCCTGAAATCTGCTACACTACTCCTTCTCTACTACATTTCACCAGTCTGTCTGTGCTCCTGAAATCTGCTACACTCCTCATTGTTTACTACATTTCACCAGTCTGTCTGTGTGCTCCTGAAGTCTGCTACTCTCCTCACTGTTTACTACTTTTCACCAGTCTGTCTGTGTGCTCCTGAAGTCTGCTCCTCTCCTCACTGTTTACTACTTTTCACCAGTCTGTCTGTGTGCTCCTGAAGTCTACTCCTCTCCTCACTGTTTCCTATATTTCACCAGTCTGTCTGTGTGCTCCTGAAGTCTGCTACTTTCCTCACTGTTTACTACATTTCACCAGTCTGTCTGTGCTCCTGAAATCTGCTACACTCCTCCTTGTCTACTACATTTCACCAGTCTGTCTGTGCTCCTGAAATCTGCTCCACTCCTCACTGTTTACTACATTTCACCAGTCTGTCTGTGCTCCTGAAATCTGCTACACTCCTCATTGTTTACTACATTTCACCAGTCTGTCTGTGCTCCTGAAATCTGCTACACTCCTCATTGTTTACTACATTTCACCAATCAGTCTGTGTGCTCCTGAAATCTGCTACACTCCTCACTGTTTACTACATTTCACCAGTCTGTCTGTGTTGCTGAAGTCTGCTACTCTCCTCACTGTTTACTACATTTCACCAGTCTGTCTGTGTGCTCCTGAAGTCTGCTCCTCGCCTCACTGTTTACTACTTTTCACCAGTCTGTCTGCGTGCACCTGAAGTCTGCTACTCTCCTCACTGTTTACTACATTTCACCAGTCTGTCTGTGTGCTCCTGAAGTCAGCTCCTCGCCTCACTGTTTACTATATTTCACCAGTCTGTCTGTGTGCTCCTGAAGTCGGCTACTCTCCTCATGGTTTACAATATTTCACCTGTCTGTCTGTGTGCTCCTGAAGTCTGCTACTCTCCTCATTGTTTACAATATTTCAGTGGTCTGTCTCCGTGCTGCTGCTGTCTGCTACTCTCCTCACTGTTTACTACTTTTCACCAGTCTGTCTGTGTGCTCCTGAAGTCTGCTCCTCTCCTCACTGTTTACTGCATTTCACCAGTCTGTCTGTGTGCTCCTGAAGTCTGCTACTCTCCTCACTGTTTACTACTTTTCACCAGTCTGTCCGTGTGCTCCTGAAGTCTGCTCCTCTCCTCACTGTTTCCTGCATTTCACCAGTCTGTCTGTGTGCTCCTGAAGTCTGTTAATCTCCTCACTGTTAATTACATTTCACCAGTCTGTCTGTGTGCTCCTGAAGTCTGCTACTCTCCTCACTATTTACTACATTTCACCAGTCTGTCTCTGTGCTCCTGAATTCTGCTACTCTCCTCACTGTTTACGACATTTCACCAGGCTGCATATGCTCCTGAATTCTGCTACTCGCCTCACTGTTTACTACATTTCACCAGTCTGTCTGCGTGCTCCTGAATTCTGCTACTCTCCTCACTGTTTACTATATTTCACTCGTCTGTCTGTGTGCTCCTAAAGTCGGCTACTCTCCTCACTGTTTACTATATTTCACCAGTCTGTCCGTGTGCTCCTGAAGTCTGCTACTCTCCTCATTGTTTACTGCATTTCACTAGGCTGTCTGTGTGCTCCTAAAGTCTGCTACTCTCCTCATTGTTTACGACACATCACAGGTCTGTCTGTGTGCTCCTGAAGTCTGCTACTCTCCTCACTGTTTACTACATTTCACCTGTCTGTCTGTGTGCTCCTGAAGTCTGCTACTCTCCTCAATGTTTATTACATTTCACTAGTCTGTCTGTGCTCATGAAGTCTGCTACTCTCCTCACTGTTTACTACATTTCACCAGTCTGTCTGTGCTCCAGAAGTCTGCTACTCTCCTCACTGTTTACTACATTTCACCAGTCTGTCTGTGTGCTCCTGAAGTCTGCTACTCTCCTCACTGTTTATTACATTTCACCAGTCTGTCTGTATGCTCCTGAAGTCTGTTACTCTGCTCACTGTTTACTACATTTCACCAATCTGTCTGTGTGCTCCTGAAGTCTGCTACTCTCCTCTCTGTTTACTACATTTCACCAATCCGTCTGTGTGCTCCTGAAGTCTGCTACTCTCCTCACTGTTTACTACATTTCACCAGTCTGTCTGTGTGCTCCTGAAGTCTGCTACTCTGCTCACTGTTTACTACATTTCAGCAATCTGTCTGTGTGCTCCTGAAGTCTGCTACTCTCCTCACTGTTTACTACATTTCACCAATCCGTCTGTGTGCTCCTGAAGTCTGCTACTCTCCTCACTGTTTACGACATTTCACCAGTCTGTCTGTGTGTTCCTGAAGTCTGCTACTCTCCTCACTGTTTACTACATTTCACCAGTCTGTCTGTGTGCTCCTGAAGTCTGCTACTCTTTTCACTGTTTACTACATTTCACCAATCTGTCTGTGTGCTCCTGAAGTCTGCACCTCTCCTCACTGTTTACTACATTTCACCAGTCTATCTGTGAGTTCCTGAAGCCTGTTACTGTCCTCACTGATTAATACATTTCACAAATCTCTGTGTGCGACTGAAGTCTGCTACTCTCCTCACTGTTTACTACTTATCACCAGTCTGTCTGTGTGTTCCTGAACTCTGCTACTCTTTCCACTGTTTACTACATTTGATCCAGTCTGTCTGGGCACCTGAAGTCTGCTACTCTCCTCACTGTTTACTACATTTCACCAGTCTGTCTGTGTGCTACTGAAGTCTGTTACTCTTCTCACTGTTTACGACATTTCACCAGTCTGTCTGTGTGCTCTTGAAGTCTGCTACTCTCCTCACTGTTTACTACTTTTCACCAGTCTGTCTGTGTGCTCCTGAAGTCTACTCCTCTCCTCACTGTTTCCTATATTTCACCAGTCTGTCTGTGTGCTCCTGAAGTCTGCTACTTTCCTCACTGTTTACTACATTTCACCAGTCTGTCTGTGCTCCTGAAATCTGCTACACTCCTCCTTGTCTACTACATTTCACCAGTCTGTCTGTGCTCCTGAAATCTGCTACACTCCTCATTGTTTACTACATTTCACCAGTCTGTCTGTGCTCCTGAAATCTGCTACACTCCTCATTGTTTACTACATTTCACCAATCAGTCTGTGTGCTCCTGAAATCTGCTACACTCCTCACTGTTTACGATATTTCACCAGTCTGTCTGTGTGCTCCTGAAGTCGGCTACTCTCCTCATTGTTTACAATATTTCACCTGTCTGTCTGTGTGCTCCTGAAGTCTGCTACTCTCCTCATTGTTTACAACATTTCACTGGTCTGTCTCCGTGCTGCTGATGTCTGCTACTCTCCTCACTGTTTACTACTTTTCACCAGACTGTCTGTGTGCTCCTGAAGTATGCGTCTCTCCTCACTGTTTACTGCATTTCACCAGTCTGTCTGTGTGCTCCTGAAGTCTGCTACTCTCCTCATTGTTTACAACATTTCACTGGTCTGTCTCCGTGCTGCTGATGTCTGCTGCTCTCCTCACTGTTTACTACTTTTCACCAGTCTGTCTGTGTGCTCCTGAAGTCTGCTCCTCTCCTCACTGTTTACTGCATTTCACCAGTCTGTCTGTGTGCTCCTGAAGTCGGCTACTCTCCTCATTGTTTACAATATTTCACCTGTCTGTCTGTGTGCTCCTGAAGTCTGCTACTTTCCTCACTGTTTAATACATTTCCCCAGCCTCTCTGTGTGCTCCTGAAGTCTGCTACTTTCCTCACTGTTTACTACATTTCACCAATCCGTCTGTGTGCTCCTGAAGTCTGCTACTCTCCTCACTGTTTACTACATTTCACCAGTCTGTCTGTGTGCTCCTGAAGTCTGCTACTCTGCTCACTGTTTACTACATTTCGCCAATCTGTCTGTGTGCTCCTGAAGTCTGCACCTCTCCTCACTGTTTACTACATTTCAACAGTCTAACTGTGAGTTCCTGAAGCCTGTTACTGTCCTCACTGATTAAAACATTTCACAAGTCTCTCTGTGTGCGACTGAAGACTGCTACTCTCCTCACTGTTTACTACTTTTCACCAGTCTGTCTGTGTGTTCCTGAACTCTGCTGCTCTTTTCACTGTTTACTGCATTTGAGCCAGTCTGTCTGGGCACCTGAAGTCTGCTACTCTTCTCACTGTTTACTACATTTCCCCAGTCTGTCTTTGTGCTCCTAAATTCTGCAACTCTCCTCACTGTTTACTGCATTTCACCAGTCTGTCTGTCTGCTCCTGAAGTCTGCTACTCTCCTCACTGTTTACTTCATTTCAGCAGTCTGTCTGTGTGCTCCTGAATCTGCTACAGTGCTCACTGTTTACTACATTTCACCAGTCTGTCTGTGTGCTCCTGAAGTCTTCTACTCTCCTCACTGTTTACTACATTTCTCCAGTCTGTCTGTGTGCTCCTGAAGTCTGCTATTCGCCTCTCTGTTTACTACATTTCACCAGTCTGTCTGCGTGCACCTGAAGTCTGCTACTCTCCTCACAGTTTACTACATTTCACCAGTCTGTCTGTGTGCTCCTCAAGTCAGCTCCTCGCCTCACTGTTTACCATATTTCACCAGTCTGTCTGTGTGCTCCTGAAGTCGGCTACTCTCCTCATTGTTTACAATATTTCACCTGTCTGTCTGTGTGCTCCTGAAGTCTGCTACTCTCCTCATTGTTTACTATATTTCACTGGTCTTTCTCCGTGCTCCTGAAGTCTGCAACTCTCCTCACTGTTTACTACTTTTCACCAGTCTGTCTGTGTGCTCCTGAAGTCTGCTCCTCTCCTCACTGTTTACTGCTTTTCACCAGTCTGTCTGTGTGCTCCTTCAGTCTGCTCCACTCCTCACTGTTTACTACATTTCAACACTCTGTCTGTGCTTTTGAAATCTGCTAAACTCCTCATTGTTTACTACATTTCACCAGTCTGTCTGCGCTCCTGAAATCTGCTACACTCCTCATTGTTTACTACATTTCACCAATCAGTCTGTGTGCTCCTGAAATCTGCTACACTCCTCACTGTTTACTACATTTCACCAGTCTGTCTGTGTTGATGAAGTCTGCTACTCTCCTCACTGTTTACTACATTTCACCAGTCTGTCTGTGTGCTCCTGAAGTCTGCTCCTCGCCTCACTGTTTGCTACTTTTCACCAGTCTGTCTGCGTGCACCTGAAGTCTGCTACTCTCCTCACTGTTTACTACATTTCACCAGTCTGTCTGTGTGCTCCTGAAGTCAGCTCCTCGGCTCACTGTTTACTATATTTCACCAGTCTGTCTGTGTGCTCCTGAAGTCGGCTACTCTCCTCATTGTTTACAATATTTCACCTGTCTGTCTGTGTGCTCCTGAAGTCTGCTACTCTCCTCATTGTTTACAACATTTCACTGGTCTGTCTCCGTGCTGCTGATGTCTGCTACTCTCCTCACTGTTTACTACTTTTCACCAGACTGTCTGTGTGCTCCTGAAGTCTGCGCCTCTCCTCACTGTTTACTGCATTTCACCAGTCTGTCTGTGTGCTCCTGAAGTCTGCACCTCTCCTCACTGTTTACTACATTTCACCAGTCTAACTGTGAGTTCCTGAAGCCTGTTACTGTCCTCACTGATTAAAATATTTCACAAGTCTCTCTGTGTGCGACTGAAGACTGCTACTCTCCTCACTGTTTACTACTTTTCACCAGTCTGTCTGTGTGTTCCTGAACTCTGCTACTCTTTTCACTGTTTACTACATTTGAGCCAGTCTGTCTGGGCACCTGAAGTCTGCTACTCTTCTCACTGTTTACTACATTTCCCCAGTCTGTCTTTGTACTCCTAAAGTCTGCAACTCTCCTCACTGTTTACTGTATTTCACCAGTCTGTCTGTCTGCTCCTGAAGTCTGCTACTCTCCTCACTGTTTACTTCATTTCAGCAGTCTGTCTGTGTGCTCCTGAATCTGCTACAGTGCTCACTGTTTACTACATTTCACCAGTCTGTCTGTGTGCTCCTGAAGTCTGCTACTCTCCTCACTGTTTACTACATTTCACCAGTCTGTCTGTGTGCTCCTGAAGTCTGCTAATCTGCTCACTGTTTACTACATTTCAGAAATCTGTCTGTGTGCTTCTGAAGTCTGCTACTCTCCTCACTGTTTACTACATTTCACCAGTCTGTCTGTGTGTTCCTGAATTCTGCTACTCTCCTCACTGTTTACTACATTTCACCAGTCTGTCTGTGTGCTCCTGAAGTCTGCTACTCAGCTCACTGTTTACTACATTTCACCAATCTGTCTGTGTGCTCCTGAAGTCTGCACCTCTCCTCACTGTTTACTACATTTCACCAGTCTATCTGTGAGTTCCTGAAGCCTGTTACTGTCCTCACTGATTAATACATTTCACAAGTCTCTCTGTGTGCGACTGAAGTCTGCTACTCTCCTCACTGTTTACTACTTATCATCAGTCTGTCTGTGTGTTCCTGAACTCTGCTACTCTTTCCACTGTTTACTACATTTGATCCAGTCTGTCTGGGCACCTGAAGTCTGCTACTCTCCTCACTGTTTACTACATTTCACCAGTCTGTCTGTGTGCTACTGAAGTCTGTTACTCTTCTCACTGTTTACGACATTTCACCAGTCTGTCTGTGTGCTCTTGAAGTCTGCTACTCTCCTCACTGTTTACTACTTTTCACCAGTCTGTCTGTGTGCTCCTGAAGTCTACTCCTCTCCTCACTGTTTCCTATATTACACCAGTCTGTCGGTGTGCTCCTGAAGTCTGCTACTTTCCTCACTGTTTACTACATTTCACCACTCTGTCTGTGCTCCTGAAATCTGCTAAACTCCTCATTGTTTACTACATTTCAGCAGTCTGTCTGCGCTCCTGAAATCTGCTACACTCCTCATTGTTTACTACATTTCACCAATCAGTCTGTGTGCTACTGAAATCTGCTACACTCCTCACTGTTTACGATATTTCCCCAGTCTGTCTGTGTGCTCCTGAAGTCAGCTCCTCGGCTCACTGTTTACTATATTTCACCAGTCTGTCTGTGTGCTCCTGAAGTCGGCTACTCTCCTCATTGTTTACAATATTTCACCTGTCTGTGTGTGTGCTCCTGAAGTCTGCTACTCTCCTCATTGTTTACAACATTTCACTGGTCTGTCTCCGTGCTGCTGATGTCTGCTACTCTCCTCACTGTTTACTACTTTTCACCAGACTGTCTGTGTGCTCCTGAAGTCTGCGCCTCTCCTCACTGTTTACTGCATTTCACCAGTCTGTCTGTGTGCTCCTGAAGTCTGCACCTCTCCTCACTGTTTACTACATTTCACCAGTCTAACTGTGAGTTCCTGAAGCCTGTTAATGTCCTCACTGATTAAAACATTTCACAAGTCTCTCTGTGTGCGACTGAAGACTGCTACTCTCCTCACTGTTTACTACTTTTCACCAGTCTGTCTGTGTGTTCCTGAACTCTGCTACTCTTTTCACTGTTTACTACATTTGAGCCAGTCTGTCTGGGCACCTGAAGTCTGCTACTCTTCTCACTGTTTACTACATTTCCCCAGTCTGTCTTTGTGCTCCTAAAGTCTGCAACTCTCCTCACTGTTTACTGCATTTCACCAGTCTGTCTGTCTGCTCCTGAAGTCTGCTACTCTCCTCACTGTTTACTTCATTTCAGCAGTCTGTCTGTGTGCTCCTGAATCTGCTACAGTGCTCACTGTTTACTACATTTCACCAGTCTGTCTGTGTGCTCCTGAAGTCTGCTACTCTCCTCACTGTTTACTACATTTCACCAGTCTGTCTGTGTGCTCCTGAAGTCTGCTACTCTGCTCACTGTTTACTACATTTCAGAAATCTGTCTGTGTGCTTCTGAAGTCTGCTACTCTCCTCACTGTTTACTACATTTCACCAGTCTGTCTGTGTGTTCCTGAATTCTGCTACTCTCCTCACTGTTTACTACATTTCACCAGTCTGTCTGTGTGCTCCTGAAGTCTGCACCTCTCCTCACTGTTTACTACATTTCACCAGTCTATCTGTGAGTTCCTGAAGCCTGTTACTGTCCTCACTGATTAATACATTTCACAAGTCTCTCTGTGTGCTACTGAAGTCTGCTACTCTCCTCACTGTTTACTACTTATCATCAGTCTGTCTGTGTGTTCCGGAACTCTGCTACTCTTTCCACTGTTTACTACATTTGATCCAGTCTGTCTGGGCACCTGAAGTCTGCTACTCACCTCACTGTTTACTACATTTCACCAGTCTGTCTGTGTGCTACTGAAGTCTGTTACTCTTCTCACTGTTTACGACATTTCACCAGTCTGTCTGTGTGCTCTTGAAGTCTGCTACTCTCCTCACTGTTTGCTACTTTTCACCAGTCTGTCTGTGTGCTCCTGAAGTCTACTCCTCTCCTCACTGTTTCCTATATTTCACCAGTCTGTCGGTGTGCTCCTGAAGTCTGCTACTTTCCTCACTGTTTACTACATTTCACCACTCTGTCTGTGCTCCTGAAATCTGCTAAACTCCTCATTGTTTACTACATTTCACCAGTCTGTCTGCGCTCCTGAAATCTGCTACACTCCTCATTGTTTACTACATTTCACCAATCAGTCTGTGTGCTACTGAAATCTGCTACACTCCTCACTGTTTACGATATTTCACCAGTCTGTCTGTGTGCTCCTGAAGTCGGCTACTCTCCTCATTGTTTACAATATTTCACCTGTCTGTGTGTGTGCTCCTGAAGTCTGCTACTCTCCTCATTGTTTACAACATTTCACTGGTCTGTCTCCGTGCTGCTGATGTCTGCTACTCTCCTCACTGTTTACTACTTTTCACCAGACTGTCTGTGTGCTCCTGAAGTCTGCGCCTCTCCTCACTGTTTACTGCATTTCACCAGTCTGTCTGTGTGCTCCTGAAGTCTGCACCTCTCCTCACTGTTTACTACATTTCACCAGTCTAACTGTGAGTTCCTGAAGCCTGTTAATGTCCTCACTGATTAAAACATTTCACAAGTCTCTCTGTGTGCGACTGAAGACTGCTACTCTCCTCACTGTTTACTACTTTTCACCAGTCTGTCTGTGTGTTTATGAACTCTGCTACTCTTTTCACTGTTTACTACATTTGAGCCAGTCTGTCTGGGCACCTGAAGTCTGCTACTCTTCTCACTGTTTACTACATTTCCCCAGTCTGTCTTTGTGCTCCTAAAGTCTGCAACTCTCCTCACTGTTTACTGCATTTCACCAGTCTGTCTGTCTGCTCCTGAAGTCTGCTACTCTCCTCACTGTTTACTTCATTTCAGCAGTCTGTCTGTGTGCTCCTGAATCTGCTACAGTGCTCACTGTTTACTACATTTCACCAGTCTGTCTGTGTGCTCCTGAAGTCTGCTACTCTCCTCACTGTTTACTACATTTCACCAGTCTGTCTGTGTGCTCCTGAAGTCTGCTACTCTGCTCACTGTTTACTACATTTCAGAAATCTGTCTGTGTGCTTCTGAAGTCTGCTACTCTCCTCACTGTTTACTACATTTCACCAGTCTGTCTGTGTGTTCCTGAATTCTGCTACTCTCCTCACTGTTTACTACATTTCACCAGTCTGTCTGTGTGCTCCTGAAGTCTGCACCTCTCCTCACTGTTTACTACATTTCACCAGTCTATCTGTGAGTTCCTGAAGCCTGTTACTGTCCTCACTGATTAATACATTTCACAAGTCTCTCTGTGTGCGACTGAAGTCTGCTACTCTCCTCACTGTTTACTACTTATCATCAGTCTGTCTGTGTGTTCCTGAACTCTGCTACTCTTTCCACTGTTTACTACATTTGATCCAGTCTGTCTGGGCACCTGAAGTCTGCTACTCACCTCACTGTTTACTACATTTCACCAGTCTGTCTGTGTGCTACTGAAGTCTGTTACTCTTCTCACTGTTTACGACATTTCACCAGTCTGTCTGTGTGCTCTTGAAGTCTGCTACTCTCCTCACTGTTTGCTACTTTTCACCAGTCTGTCTGTGTGCTCCTGAAGTCTACTCCTCTCCTCACTGTTTCCTATATTTCACCAGTCTGTCGGTGTGCTCCTGAAGTCTGCTACTTTCCTCACTGTTTACTACATTTCACCACTCTGTCTGTGCTCCTGAAATCTGCTAAACTCCTCATTGTTTACTACATTTCACCAGTCTGTCTGCGCTCCTGAAATCTGCTACACTCCTCATTGTTTACTACATTTCACCAATCAGTCTGTGTGCTACTGAAATCTGCTACACTCCTCACTGTTTACGATATTTCACCAGTCTGTCTGTGTGCTCCTGAAGTCGGCTACTCTCCTCATTGTTTACAATATTTCACCTGTCTGTCTGTGTGCTCCTGAAGTCTGCTACTCTCCTCATTGTTTACAGCATTTCACTGGTCTGTCTCCGTGCTGCTGATGTCTGCTACTCTCCTCACTGTTTACTACTTTTCACCAGACTGTCTGTGTGCTCCTGAAGTCTGCGCCTCTCCTCAATGTTTACTACATTTCACCAGTCTGTCTGTGTGCTCCTGAAGTCTGCTACTCTCCTCATTGTTTGCTACATTTCACTGGTCTGTCTCCGTGCTCCTGAAGTCTGCTACTCTCCTCACTGTTTACTACATTTCACCAATCCGTCTGTGTGCTCCTGAAGTCTGCTACTCTCCTCACTGTTTACTACATTTCACCAGTCTGTCTGTGTGCTCCTGAAGTCTGCTACTCTGCTCACTGTTTACTACATTTCGCCAATCTGTCTGTGTGCTCCTGAAGTCTGCACCTCTCCTCACTGTTTACTACATTTCACCAGTCTAACTGTGAGTTCCTGAAGCCTGTTACTGTCCTCACTGATTAAAACATTTCACAAGTCTCTCTGTGTGCGACTGAAGACTGCTACTCTCCTCACTGTTTACTACTTTTCACCAGTCTGTCTGTGTGTTCCTGAACTCTGCTGCTCTTTTCACTGTTTACTACATTTGAGCCAGTCTGTCTGGGCACCTGAAGTCTGCTACTCTTCTCACTGTTTACTGCATTTCCCCAGTCTGTCTTTGTGCTCCTAAAGTCTGCAACTCTCCTCACTGTTTACTGCATTTCACCAGTCTGTCTGTCTGCTCCTGAAGTCTGCTACTCTCCTCACTGTTTACTTCATTTCAGCAGTCTGTCTGTGTGCTCCTGAATCTGCTACAGTGCTCACTGTTTACTACATTTCACGAGTCTGTCTGTGTGCTCCTGAAGTCTGCTACTCTCCTCACTCTTTACTACATTTCTCCAGTCTGTCTGTATGCTCCTGAAGTCTGCTATTCGCCTCTCTGTTTACTACATTTCACCAGTCTGTCTGCGTGCACCTGAAGACTGCTACTCTCCTCACTGTTTACTACATTTCACCAGTCTGTCTGTGTGCTCCTGAAGTCAGCTCCTCGCCTCACTGTTTACCATATTTCACCAGTCTGTCTGTGTGCTCCTGAAGTCGGCTGCTCTCCTCATTGTTTACAATATTTCACCTGTCTGTCTGTGTGCTCCTGAAGTCTGCTACTCTCCTCATTGTTTACTATATTTCACTGGTCTGTCTCCGTGCACCTGAAGTCTGCAACTCTCCTCACTGTTTACTACTTTTCACCAGTCTGTCTGTGTGCTCCTGAAGTCTGCTCCTCTCCTCACTGTTTACTGCATTTCACCAGTCTGTCTGTGTGCTCCTTAAGTCTGCTCCACTCCTCACTGTTTACTACATTTCAACACTCTGTCTGTGCTCCTGAAATCTGCTAAACTCCGCATTGTTTACTACATTTCACCAGTCTGTCTGCGCTCCTGAAATCTGCTACACTCCTCATTGTTTACTACATTTCACCAATCAGTCTGTGTGCTCCTGAAATCTGCTACACTCCTCACTGTTTACTACATTTCACCAGTCTGTCTGTGTTGATGAAGTCTGCTACTCTCCTCACTGTTTACTACATTTCACCAGTCTGTCTGTGTGCTCCTGAAGTCTGCTCCTCGCCTCACTGTTTGCTACTTTTCACCAGTCTGTCTGTGTGCACCTGAAGTCTGCTACTCTCCTCACTGTTTACTACATTTCACCAGTCTGTCTGTGTGCTCCTGAAGTCAGCTCCTCGGCTCACTGTTTACTATATTTCACCAGTCTGTCTGTGTGCTCCTGAAGTCGGCTACTCTCCTCATTGTTTACAATATTTCACCTGTCTGTCTCTGTGCTCCTGAAGTCTGCTACTCTCCTCATTGTTTACAACATTTCACTGGACTGTCTCCGTGCTGCTGATGTCTGCTACTCTCCTCACTGTTTACTACTTTTCACCAGACTGTCTGTGTGCTCCTGAAGTCTGCGCCTCTCCTCACTGTTTACTGCATTTCACCAGTCTGTCTGTGTGCTCCTGAAGTCTGCTACTCTCCTCATTGTTTACAACATTTCACTGGTCTGTCTCCGCGCTGCTGATGTCTGCTACTCTCCTCACTGTTTACTACTTTTCACCAGTCTGTCTGTGTGCTCCTGAAGTCTGCTCCTCTCCTCACTGTTTACTGCATTTCACAAGTCTGTCTGTGTGCTCCTGAAGTCGGCTACTCTCTTAATTGTTTACAATATTTCACCTGTCTGTCTGTGTGCTCCTGAAGTCTGCTACTTTCCTCACTGTTTAATACATTTCCCCAGCCTCTCTGTGTGCTCCTGAAGTCTGCTACTTTCCTCACTGTTTACTACATTTCACCAATCCGTCTGTGTGCTCCTGAAGTCTGCTACTCTCCTCACTGTTTACTACATTTCACCAGTCTGTCTGTGTGCTCCTGAAGTCTGCTACTCTGCTCACTGTTTACTACATTTCGCCAATCTGTCTGTGTGCTCCTGAAGTCTGCACCTCTCCTCACTGTTTACTACATTTCACCAGTCTAACTGTGAGTTCCTGAAGCCTGTTACTGTCCTCACTGATTAAAACATTTCACAAGACTCTCTGTGTGCGACTGAAGACTGCTACTCTCATCACTGTTTACTACTTTTCACCAGTCTGTCTGTGTGTTCCTGAACTCTGCTACTCTTTTCACTGTTTACTACATTTGAGCCAGTCTGTCTGGGCACCTGAAGTCTGCTACTCTTCTCACTGTTTACTGCATTTCACCAGTCTGTCTGTGTGCTCCTTAAGTCTGCTACTTTCCTCACTGTTTACTACTTTTCACGAGTCTGTCCGTGTGCTCCTGAAGTCTGTTAATCTCCTCACTGTTAATTACATTTCACTAGTCTGTCCGTGTGCTCCTGAAGTCTGCTACTCTTCTCACTGTTTACTGCATTTCACCAGTCTGTCTGTGTGCTCCTTAAGTCTGCTAATTTCCTCACTGTTTCCTGCATTTCACCAGTCTGTCTGTGTGCTCCTGAAGTCTGTTAATCTCCTCACTGTTAATTACATTTCACTAGTCTGTCCGTGTGCTCCTGAAGTCTGCTACTCTCCTCACTGTTAATTACATTTCACTAGTCTGTCCGTGTGCTCCTGAAATCTGCTAAACTCCTCATTGTCGACTACATTTCACCAGTCTGTCTGTGCTCCTGAAATCTGCTACACTCCTCACTGTTTACTACATTTCACCAGTCTGTCTGTGCTCCTGAAATCTGCTACACTCCTCATTGTTTACTACATTTCAGCAGTTTGTCTGTGCTCCTGAAATCTGCTACACCCTCATTGTTTACTACATTTCACCAGTCTGTCTCCTTGCTCCTGAATTCTGCTACTCTCCTCACTGTTTACTACATTTCACCAGGCTGCCTGTGCTCCTGAATTCTGCTACTCGCCTCACTGTTTATTACATTTCACCAGTCTATCTGCGTGCTCCTGAAGTCTACTACTCTCCTCACTGTTTACTATATTTCACTAGTCAGTCTGTGTGCTCCTGAAGTCGGCTACTCTCCTCACTGTTTACTACATTTCACCAGTCTGTCTGTGTTGATGAAGTCTGCTACTCTCCTCACTGTTTACTACATTTCACCAGTCTGTCTGTGTGCTCCTGAAGTCAGCTCCTCGGCTCACTGTTTACTATATTTCACCAGTCTGTCTGTGTGCTCCTGAAGTCGGCTACTCTCCTCATTGTTTACAATATTTCACCTGTCTGACTGTGTGCTCCTGAAGTCTGCTACTCTCCTCATTGTTTACAACATTTCACTGGTCTGTCTCCGTGCTGCTGATGTCTGCTACTCTCCTCACTGTTTACTACTTTTCACCAGACTGTCTGTGTGCTCCTGAAGTCTGCGCCTCTCCTCACTGTTTACTGCATTTCACCAGTCTGTCTGTGTGCTCCTGAAGTCTGCTACTCTCCTCATTGTTTACAACATTTCACTGGTCTGTCTCCGCGCTGCTGATGTCTGCTACTCTCCTCACTGTTTACTACTTTTCACCAGTCTGTCTGTGTGCTCCTGAAGTCTGCTCCTCTCCTCACTGTTTACTGCATTTCACCAGTCTGTCTGTGTGCTCCTGAAGTCGGCTACTCTCTTAATTGTTTACAATATTTCACCTGTCTGTCTGTGTGCTCCTGAAGTCTGCTACTTTCCTCACTGTTTAATACATTTCCCCAGCCTCTCTGTGTGCTCCTGAATTCTGCTACTTTCCTCACTGTTTACTACATTTCACCAATCCGTCTGTGTGCTCCTGAAGTCTGCTACTCTCCTCACTGTTTACTACATTTCACCAGTCTGTCTGTGTGCTCCTGAAGTCTGCTACTCTGCTCACTGTTTACTACATTTCGCCAATCTGTCTGTGTGCTCCTGAAGTCTGCACCTCTCCTCACTGTTTACTACATTTCACCAGTCTAACTGTGAGTTCCTGAAGCCTGTTACTGTCCTCACTGATTAAAACATTTCACAAGTCTCTCTGTGTGCGACTGAAGACTGCTACTCTCCTCACTGTTTACTACTTTTCACCAGTCTGTCTGTGTGTTCCTGAACTCTGCTACTCTTTTCACTGTTTACTACATTTGAGCCAGTCTGTCTGGGCACCTGAAGTCTGCTACTCTTCTCACTGTTTCCTGCATTTCACCAGTCTGTCTGTGTGCTCCTGAAGTCTGTTAATCTCCTCACTGTTAATTACATTTCACTAGTCTGTCCGTGTGCTCCTGAAGTCTGCTACTCTCCTCACTGTTAATTACATTTCACTAGTCTGTCCGTGTGCTCCTGAAATCTGCTACACTCCTCATTGTCTACTACATTTCACCAGTCTGTCTGTGCTCCTGAAATCTGCTACACTCCTCACTGTTTACTACATTTCACCAGTCTGTCTGTGCTCCTGAAATCTGCTACACTCCTCATTGTTTACTACATTTCAGCAGTTTGTCTGTGCTCCTGAAATCTGCTGCACCCTCATTGTTTACTACATTTCACCAGTCTGTCTCCTTGCTCCTGAATTCTGCTACTCTCCTCACTGTTTACTACATTTCACCAGGCTGCCTGTGCTCCTGAATTCTGCTACTCGCCTCACTGTTTATTACATTTCACCAGTCTATCTGCGTGCTCCTGAAGTCTACTACTCTCCTCACTGTTTACTATATTTCACTAGTCAGTCTGTGTGCTCCTGAAGTCGGCTACTCTCCTCACTGTTTACTACATTTCACCAGTCTATCTGTGAGTTCCTGAAGCCTGTTACTGTCCTCACTGATTAATACATTTCACAAGTCTCTCTGTGTGCGACTGAAGTCTGCTACTCTCCTCACTGTTTACTACTTTTCACCAGTCTGTCTGTGTGTTCCTGAACTCTGCTACTCTTTTCACTGTTTACTACATTTTAGCCAGTCTGTCTGGGCACCTGAAGTCTGCTACTCTTCTCACTGTTTACTACATTTGAGCCAGTCTGTCTGGGCACCTGAAGTCTGCTACTCTTCTCACTGTTTACTACATTTCACCAGTCTGTCTGTGTGCTCCTGAAGTCTGTTACTCTTCTCACTGTTTACGACATTTCACCAGTCTGTCTGTGTGCTCTTGAAGTCTGCTACTCTCCTCACTGTTTACTACATTTCACAAGGCTGTCAGTGTGCTCCTGAAGTCGTGTATTCTTCTCACTGTTTACTACACTTCACCAGTCTGTCTGTGCTGCTGAATCTACTACTCTTCTCACTGTTTACTACATTTCACCAGTCTGTCTGTGTGCTCCAGAAGTCTGCTACTTTCCTCACTCTTTACTACATTTCACCAGTCTGTCTGTGCTGCTGAAGTCTGCTACTCTCCTCTCTGTTTTTTTAAATTTCACCAGTCTGTCTGTGTGCTCCTGAAGTCTGCTACTCTCCTCACCGTTTACTACATTTTACCAGTCTGTCTGTGTGCTCCTGAAGTCTGCTACTCTCCTCACTGTTTACTACATTTCCCCAGTCTGTCTTTGTGCTCCTAAAGTCTGCAACTCTCCTCACTGTTTACTGCATTTCACCAGTCTGTCTGTCTGCTCCTGAAGTCTGCTACTCTCCTCACTGTTTACTTCATTTCAGCAGTCTGTCTGTGTGCTCCTGAATCTGCTACAGTCCTCACTGTTTACTACATTTCACCAGTCTGTCTGTGTGCTCCTGAAGTCTGCTACTCTCCTCACTGTTTACTACATTTCTCCAGTCTGTCTGTGTGCACATGAAGTCTGCTACTCTCCTCACTGTTTACTACATTTCACCAGTCTGTCTGTGTGCTCCTGAAGTCAGCTCCTCGCCTCACTGTTTACTATATTTCACCAGTCTGTCTGTGTGCTCCTGAAGTCGGCTACTCTCCTCATTGTTTACAATATTTCACCTGTCTGTCTGTGTGCTCCTGAAGTCTGCTACTCTCCTCATTGTTTACTACATTTCACTGGTCTGTCTCCGTGCTCCTGAAGTCTGCTACTCTCCTCACTGTTTACTACTTTTCACCAGTCTGTCTGTGTGCTCCTGAAGTCTGCTCCTCTCCTCACTGTTTACTGCATTTCACCAGTCTGTCTGTGTGCTCCTGAAGTCTGTTAATCTCCTCACTGTTAATTACATTTCACTAGTCTGTCCGTGTGCTCCTGAAGTCTGCTACTCTCCTCACTGTTAATTACATTTAACTAGTCTGTCCGTGTGCTCCTGAAATCTGCTACACTCCTCATTGTCTACTACATTTCACCAGTCTGTCTGTGCTCCTGAAATCTGCTACACTCCTCACTGTTTAGTACATTTCACCAGTCTGTCTGTGCTCCTAAAATCTGCTACACACTCATTGTTTACTACATTTCACCAGTCTGTCTCCTTGCTCCTGAATTCTGCTACTCTCCTCACTGTTTACTACATTTCACCAGGCTGCCTGTGCTCCTGAATTCTGCTACTCGCCTCACTGTTTATTACATTTCACCAGTCTATCTGCGTGCTCCTGAAGTCTACTACTCTCCTCACTGTTTACTATATTTCTTCTTTACTGAAGCGCAGCCCACTCACACACAACTCCTCCGACAGCATCTCAACAGACAGCCTCTCCCTGTACACTCTCTGGGGTGAGTGGCAGTTCCTCCTGATCAGGAGACGGTGATGGTTCCTCAGTCTTCTTTCTTGTGCCCTGGTGTTTTCGCTGATATGTTACAGAATCACACCGAGGATCTGGGCATCATCGTCAAGAGGCATGTTTCTCCCTCACAGGCTTCCTATTTAAACAGATGAAGTGCATGTAGGGAAAAAATGGAAAGAGTTGTAAAAGTTATTTTAATAAAGTGAGTGGGTAGAAATTCACGTCGGGCTGTGGTGGGAAACGAGCGGTATCGGATCGGGCACCCGTCACACTCACCTGATGAATATCACCGTCCGAAATGAATTTTAAGACCTGTAAAATTTTCACAAAATCAAAAATAAATAATTCCTATATTTTGGCATAATTATTTTAAACATTATTAAATGTGCAATAAATCATTTTTGAACAGTCATTTTCAAATTTAATAAAATTAGATCTAATTGAATAGAATGCTTACCTTGCCCAGAGCAAGTTTCCTCTTTAAATTACCTTCACTCCTCAAAAAAAGATCCAAAACCAAAGAAATATTTAACAAACTAAAGTTTTTTAAAAACTTACATCAGGCTTTCTGCAAAGAACTTTGTTCCCTTTCGCAGCTAAAAATGTCCCGTTTCCCAGCTCCCTGCTTTCCATGTCTTCTTCCTGCTGATTCTTCAGATAGAATGCGAGCTGTCCGCCTGGTGTTATCTGTCGCAGCTGCTTCCTACGTAGCTGCAATTCAGCAGTTGAAAAATTCTCGCAAGTCTGTGCCGGGGGTGCTACCTCTCCTGCGCATGCGGAGGGTCTGTCAAGATGATTCTCGACAGATCGCAAATGCCGAGTTTCAGCGCATGCGCTTCGCATGCCTAAACACCGCATTTGCACGGCCGCTACGGGCGCGTGCGCATCTCGTGGGGTTCATAGAAACATAGATGATAGGAGCAGGAGTAGGCCATTCGGCCCCTCGAGCCTGCTCCGCCATTCGATGAGATCATGAATGATCATCCAAATTCAGTACCCTGAACCTGCCTTCTCCCCATATCCCTTGCGACATTTAGCTTTAAGAAATATATCGAACTCATTCTTGAATATATTTAATGAATTGGCCTCAACTACCTTCTGTGGTAGAGAGTTCTACAGGTTCACCACTCTCTGGGTGAAGAAATTCTTCCTCATTTCTGTCCTAAATGGCTTACCCGTTATCCTTAGATTATGACCCCTGGTTCTGGACTCTCCGACCATCGGGAAAATTCTACCTGCATTTAGTTTGTCCAGACCTGTCAGAATTTTATATGTTACGATGAGATGACCTCTCATTCTTCTATACTCCAGCGAGTATAAGCCCAATCGACCCAATCTCTCCTCATATGTAATTCCTGCCATCCCAGGTATCAGCCTTGTGAATCTTCGCTGAACTCCTTCCATGGCAAGAACATCCATCCTCAGATAAGGTGACCAAAACTGCACACAGTATTCAAGGTGTGGTCTCACCAAGGCCCTGTACAACTGCAGCAGGACATTACTGTTACTATACTCAAACCCTTTCGCTATGAAGGCCAACATACCATTTGCCTTCTTGAACGCCTGCTGCACCTGCATGCTTACCTTGAGCGACTGGTGCAGAAGGACACCCAGGTCTCGTTGCACTTCCCCTTCTCCCAATCCATTGCTATTCAGATAATAGACTGACTTTCAGTTTTTGACAACAAAGTGGATAACCTCGCATTTATCCACGTTATATTGCATCTGCCACGCTTCTGCCCACTCACCCAACCTGTCCAAATCGTCCTGGAGATTCTCGGTATCCTCCTCGAAGCACACACGGCCACCCAGCTTTGTGTCATCTGCAAACTTGGAGATATTGGGCCAGAAATTGAGCTGGCTCTGTTCGCGCGGGTGTAAGGAGCAGGCGCGGTAATACATACCGCGTCTGCCGTTTCGTCTTTTCCACGGATAAAATTCATCTTCTGGCTGATTGAGTGCAGGGCAGCGTATGACGTCACACTGCCCTGCAGCGCAGCGTGCGCGTTGCATCGCGTGCGATGTGGAGTGAAGACACGCCCATTAAGGTCTCTTTTCCATAGGCCACGCCCCCGATTTTTTTCTCCACTGAAACCATTGTACAGCTGCTGAAGACACAGTTTTCTCACTGTTTTAGGTGGAATTTGCAGTAAGTAGGATTTAAATGCATGGTTTTGTAAACTTTTAAAGATTTTAGTATAATTTGAGTAATGTTAAACATTTGCAAAGAGATTTAAAGTAATTTAAATAGTTTTAAAAGCACAGAAATCATTTTTTTCAGAGATTTAACTGTTTATAATCAGCAAACGAAAATGGTTGCTATCAGCACTATCCAATTTATCAAAAGAACACAGAATTTCAGTGATGATGATCTCCGTACACTTCTTGACGAGGTAGAATCGAAACGTTCACGGATAATTGGAACTCAGAAGTCCAAGCCGCCGCGAAAAGGCCAAATGGCAGCGTGGAAAGAGGTTGCTCAAAGTGTGAGCGCAACCTCGACCATTCCACGTACAGCTGAGCAATGTCGCAAAAAATTCAGCGATTTATATCGAACGCTGAAGGTTTGTATAGTTATAACAAAAGTCAATGTTAAAATGTCTTAACATTTAAAATGAAAAGCCTTGAAAAAGTGTTTGTTTGCTAAGCTGAGTTAACTGAAGTCACAAGATGCTCCCATAAATTTTTATGGCTTTTGTAGCCAGGCAAGTCTCATAAAATGCTAATGTCATCTTGATTGAAATGCTTTGAGTTGCTTACTGAGTCCTCTTGAAGGACTGTTGCAGAAACCCAATGTGGAAGTGCAGCTTAGTAAAATAAATGAGTCTCTTGAAGGACTCATGCGAATAATTTCTGCTGCAATGAGTGTGACTCCATCAGAACCAACCTTACCTGCTCCCAGCGCAGAATCAGTGCAGGTCCAAGAGCCACCAACGATGATGCAATCAAGAAAGCGCAAGAGACGTTAGGGTGTTGCATGTTCCACAATTCACATCCATTGACCCTCAGGAATAGTTTATTTGTGGTTAAATTTTTCAAGTGTTTAATTTTTAGTTTTATTTAAAACTTACATGTTTACATTTTTCTTTATTTATATATATATTTGACACTGAAACTGAAAGTTAGCTTTTCATTGAAAAAGTACAGCCTTTAGTCACTTTATAAAAATTCAAATTGTTTATTTTCAAAAAAAAATTGAACATTTAAACTTGTTTACATTTAGGAAAGAGTTATTTCCCATCTTGAATGTCTTTACTGCATTAACGAAGCAAAAAAGTTACTGAGAACTGTTAACAAATTTTTAAAAAACCTATTTCTGTTTACGATTGTTTACAAAGTTGAAAAGTAGCTAGTTAACATTGAAAAGTTATAAACTATGGAAAACAACAATGAACCTCAGAAGTCTGTAATGCTGCAATAAAAGAGCACTGTTTCACTTTAAATTGTGTCTGTACCTTTATTTGCCTTGCTGGTGGAGAGGGAGGGGGAGAGGGAGGGGGAGAGGGAGGGGGAGGGGGAGGGGGAGAGGGAGGGGGAGGGGGAGGGGGGAGGGGGAGGGGGAGAGGGAGGGGGAGGGGGAGGGGGAGGGGGAGAGGGAGGGGGGAGGGAGGGGGAGGGGGAGAGGGAGAGGGAGGGGGAGAGGGAGAGGGAGAGGGAGGGGGAGAGGGAGAGGGAGGGGGAGAGGGAGAGGGAGAGGGAGGGGGAGAGGGAGAGGGAGAGGGAGGGGGAGAGGGAGAGGGAGGTACAAGGCGACACTACCTCGTGAAGGTGTTGGCTACCAGCTGCTCCCGAGCAGCCTTACTTTGAGCAGCAGTTGGCTCTTCCCCATCATGCCTTCCCACAGGCACATTGGCATTGTCCACGTCCTCCATTTCTGCAGGTAGTTCATCTGCAGCGTTAAGGGTCAGTCCTTCCTGCAGGGCAAAGTTATGCAAAGCACAACAGGCCACCACAATCTTTGCCACTTTCTGAGGAGAATACTGCAAGGTCCCCCCTGACCTGTCCAGGCACCGGAAGCGTGATTTCAGAACTCCAATTGTCCTCTCCACCACTTGCCGTGTGGACACGTGTGCCTGGTTGTATCTCTCCTGAGCCTCATTATTGGTCTTGCGGTAGGGAGTCATCAGCCATGGTCTTAGCGGGTAGCCCTTGTCGCCCAATATCCATGCGGATCCTGGAGGCAATGCGTTGAGGACGCCATATAAGTCAGAGTTACGGAGGACGATTGCAAAAGGGCATCTTTCTCTCACACAGGCTTCCTCCTCAAACTGAAAGTTGTAATGAAAAAATGGAAATAGTTGTTAAAGTAACTTTAGTTAAGTGAGTGGCTATAAAATCAGGTCAGGCTATGGTGGGACACGTGCGCTATCAGCTTGGGAACACATCTACCCGCCACACGGCCCTAGCTGATTTTCCAAAACTGTAACATTTTCATAAATTCATACATACATACATACATACTTACTTACTTACTCATTTTCATCTTTAAAACTTTTTGAAACGTAAACAGTTCATTTTTAAACTTTCATTTTCACAGATAGATACCTAAATATGCCTTGTACACACCCACAGTTGCTATACTACTCCAAATGGTCAAAACCCGTTTTTAAAATTTTTTTTTTAAATCTCTTAACTTATATAAGACTTCATTTAAAACTTTTGTGTCTTTCAGATTTAAAAAACTCACCTCAGTAGCCACACTCCAAAAGGATTTCTTCCTCCTACTTATCTCGGCAAATGTATAAATGGCTGCTGCTCCTGGTTTTAAAATGTGTAACTGCTCGGAGCTTACACACACTACTCTCTCACAAAATACATGAATTTTCCGACGCACGCGCAGAATCACCAGCCCACGCGATTACTCGCATATCCATGAAACTGACCAGACATGAAGTGCCGGTTTTCAGCGCATGCGCAGTGCATGCAGAAAACCGGCAATTGAAGAGGGAATACGCGAGTGTACGCAGTGCGTACTCTCGCGCACCAGGATGAATTTTTGGGCCAATATCACAGGCACCAACTTGTGAGGCACATCATGGTATAATACACGAGTTGGGACTACCACTAACCCATTTGTCGGCCCCGGAGTGCGTTTGGGAGACAACCCGGGTTTCTTCTTGTTCTTCCCGCGATTGTGTTTTATTTGCGGGGGGTGGGTGGAATTTAGAACGGACTTTCAATTTGAATTCTCTGGTATCTATGGTTTGGTTTACACATTCCGATACATGATCAGTAACACACATTTCATGGCCCAGCCCTCCCTCCTTTTCACCTAGCATCCATTGATAAGGGGGGGCATTTTCTGCACCGGACACAAACGCAGGAGAAAGGCTGCAAACCGGGAATTCGGACCCAAAATTGACCTAATTCTTCAGTAGGCCTGGTCGAGGGTTTACACATCCATACATACCCTCAGACTCCCGCCCCCACCGTGGCCAACACAACATGGTTTCCCCATGGACTTCCGATTGAGCTGTTCTCCCATTCTATCTCCAAGGGTCTCCTATCTGGCGGTAGCTAGTATTGTCACCCACCTTTGCCTGAATGGACCATACACGCGGCTGATTCACTGTCCCACTCTTACACTTTATACATATTCCCCCGCCCTTCTTGGACCGTGTATGTGGTTACCCGGACTATTCCTGAACAACTTGTGTCGCACATACCCTTGATAGATCGGAGGGTAACCTCCCGAGCGATACCTTGGGGCGGAGTTACTGGGCAATGGTAATCTCACTGTCCTAACTTGAATCGCTGGATGCTTCCCCATGAGTTCCTGCTGCCCTTTCGAGATGGAGCGCTATGTCACACAGCAAATAAATATCCTCCCCATTTATCTGCCTTGTTCTGGCCTGTGGAAGAGAGGAACAAAACGAAAAGTTACTCCCAGTCCTGCCTCCCTTCTTCCCACCATTGGGGGTAAAAATTCAGTTGGTTGCGCCTCCCGTTAGCGCCTTAAGAGGGCGCTAATGGGGCGCAAAGCCGCTAACGCCCGGGTGCAGCGATGTTTGCGCCGCTCGGGAACTTAACTAGACATTGTGCGGCGGCGCTAAAACTTACCGCTGCGACCACCTGCGCGCGCAGATTGTGACGTCATTCCATGGTGCAACGCCCTTGTGGCGCCCCGGAGCGGAAATTGAGTGGCGCCCCCTGCCTTACCGCCTGGCGCATCCAACGACCAGAAGACTGGAACGCTATCAATCGCTGTGGGGCTGGGGGGGGGGGTGCTATTTAAAGGGGGCCTCTTCCTGTCTTTTATTGTTGGTGGCATTTTTGAACTACGCATTCTGAGAGAGAGAGGGAGAGACTTCTGGAGAGATTCAACGTTGTGTGAAGGAGTTTTGGGTACTGAGCAGCACTTTGCAGGTTCATTTTGATTTGCCATTCCTTGTATCGATTTAGCAGAGACTGTGGGAGCTGCACTCTGAGCTCTTTGCCTGGTACTCTCCATTGTTCTTTCCAGCACATTTGATGTGCAAGTCTCTCCAGGCCGAGATTCAAGGCTGCAATGAACAGGATGTGGATGGAAAGCAAGATTAACCATCCCCTTTAAGAACTGGCCCGTGCCATTGTGTGTGTGTTCCATTGCTGACTGACATTACATGACCTTCGCTAGCGCTCTGAGTTAGCGCCTCACTCCTCGGCCTTTGCGCCTTAAGACAGGTGTGCAGCGCCTGCTTTAGCGCTCCACTCACCTCCCGGGGCGGTAAAAGTGAAGTTTCCAGTCAGTGCCGATAATTAGCGCCAGGCGCTAATATTTGCGTCCAGACATTATTTGCGCCCCAAATGGGGCGCGACCTAATTTCTACCCCTTGGTCTTTTAGGCTCTGCACTGACTATTCACTGGACCGCCTTGGCCGTTTCCGAGGTCCTTGCCTCAGATTGTAACCTCCATCCAGTACCTGGGGAGGCAGCTCGTCACACGGAGGTGCCTCAGGTGGGGGCGCCGCATTAGACACCCCTTCTTCATCATCCCATTGGAGCGACTGAGTCAGTCTCACCATGCTCATGATCGTGGCCTGCTGTCTTTTGACCTGCTTGTGGGCTGAAAAAGCTTCATCTGGTTAATGTGAAACCATTTGATTTTCTTAGGTAACTGAACCGCGTATACCAGAGGACAAGCTTTTTCAACAATGTTATACGGTCCCTTGTAGAGGGGTTCGAAAACTCCCACCCTCGCATAGTTTCATACCATTACCTGGCTCTCTAGTTCCCACTCCTGGGGTTTACTCGGAGTCAGGTGTAATCTGTTGCGTTGGTTTGTCTTCCCGATGTTGTGGGCGGCTCTCAAGTTCAGTTCATTCAAAGTTCCCCACAGGTCACTCAGGAATTTGTCCCGAGTGACTTCTTTCATTTGTTTATCAGGCAGAGTGGGGCTAACAGGTGTCTGGGGGTTAGCATGGCTCTCCCTGTTACCAATTCATGAGGGGAGTGACCCGCTCCTTTGGATTTGTTACTATGTATCCCCATAAGGATTAGGGGAATTACCTCATCCCACTTAGTTTGCTGTTTGTTTAATTCCTGTCGCAGGGCCAACTTCAACGTGCGGTTCATTCTTTCCACAATCCTTGATGACTGCGGGTTGGGGGTTACGTGCCATTTCCCTTCAGTTCCAAATAATTCCAGGGTGGCTTGCATCACTTGACCTGTAAAATGACTCCCTTGGTCTGACTCTACCAATCGAGGGGGCCCCCATCTAGAAAATACCTCCCTAACTAGGGTCTTGGCCGTCCACAATGCCGTGGCCGACTTGCACGGGAAAGCTTTGACCCACTTGGTAAAATTGTCCACTTGGACTAGACATTATTTATTGTCCTTCTTAGTGTTGGGCAGGGGTCTGATAAAATCAATCTGGACCCACTGCCCCGGTCCCTCAGGTCGACGGGGGTGTCCGAGGGAATCCTTTATTTTATGTGGGTCAGGATTGTTAGCAGCACACACTAAACAGGTTTTAAACTAATCTTCTATGTCTTTCCTCAGATGAGGCCACCACCCTACCTCCTCGACCCGCTTCCAGGTTGTTTCGGATCCGGTGTGTCCAGCCCCGGTCCCCCTGTGAGCGAGCTGCGTGGATTCCTCCCTGTATCCCTCGGGCACAACCCACTTCTCTCCTTTGAACAACATACCTTCCCTGATGTTTACATCTTTGGCCCCATAAGGCCCTTCTACAATCTGACCTGCTTCTCTTTCCTTGAGGACAGCTGTTAGCAACACATCTGTCAGCTGTATTGTTTTTATATCCGGGAGAAGCGGAATATTAACAGCCGGAGTGATGGCTGCTCCCACTCCCGATTGATACGGGTCCCACGGGACCCCTCTGTCCGCTCCCACCTTAGCAAGCTCGTCTGCTTTCCTATTTCCTCCCATCTGGGTTCTGCTTTAGAGTGGGCTTTGACCTTATGGATATAGTATTCCTCGCCTCTCCTAATGACTTCCGCTATGGTTGCCAGCATTGATGCGGTAACCAGTGGCTTGCCATCTGCTGATTTAAAACCTCTTCTAGCCGAAATCGCCAAATATTTTGTGCAAGAATTACATGTAAACATAGAGTCAGAGCAGATAGTATAGGGCGGGTGGAAATCGGTGGGATGTGTTTCCACATAAGTTATGGCTGCTAACTCTGCCTGCTGAGCACTGAGAGTGGTGGGTAACTTATTCGCCACTTCCATTCCTTTCTGTGGGTCGTAAATTCCACATCCTGTTTTACGTTCCCCCTTTTCCACAAAACTAGACCCATCCACATATATGTCTCTCCCTTCAGGGTGGATACCAGGTTTGATTCCGCCTTCTGTTTCCCACACTCCTTCGACTGTACAAGTGTGGGGTTCCCCCATATATATAAGGCTGGGTGCTAATTTCAGATCGTTTATCGGTTTCACTTTCAGGTTCATCCCTTCTAACTGTCGGGTCCATGTAGCGACCCGAGTGCTTGACACTGTTCCCTGCTTAATTCGGCCTTCTAACAGGAGGCGGGTTGGCGTGTGGTGGGTAAGGAGAGTGATGGGCTGGGTCCCTGGGAATATGGCAAAATGCCTCATTGCCGACAATGTGGCCAGCAAGTGCCGCTCACAGGGAGAGTATCCCTTCTCCACCTCAGATAGCACTTTGGAGACATAAGCAACTGGTCTCAGACTCCCATTCACTTCCTGCATTAAAACTGCGCTCAGACTGGCGTCTGTTGCCGCTACTTCCAAAAATAATTCCTTCTTAGGGGGCCGGCCCCCAATGCTGGGGCTGTTTGTACAACCTTTTTCAACTTTACAAAAGCTTCCTCACAGCGCTCATCCCAATCCCATTCCACTCCCTTTCTGAGTAATCTCAGCAAAGGAGCTGCCGTCGCTGCCTAATTCTCAATAAATTCTCTACAGTACCCTGTCAGACCCAGGAATGATCTGAGAGCAGCTATTGAACCCGGGCACTGCAATTCCTGATCAGTTTGGCGCTTTGCTTTATATATTGCGCGCTCCACTGATTCAATAGTCAATCTAAGAGACTGAACCTCTCTTTGCTCTATCTGTGCCTTCTTGGGGTTTACCTTGAAACCTACGACTGCAAGCAATTCTAACAATTCCTGCAGTAGTTCCTCATGTTCCTCTTCGCTGTCTGAGAACAGCAGGAAATCATCCACATACTGCACAAGCTGGCCTGGCTGACTGAATTCTGATAGGCTGTTACCCATACACTGGTGGACAATAGACGGGCTATTGTGGAATCCCTGTGGGAAACAAGTCCACGCATACTGCTGACCTTTAAAGGTAAAAGCAAACTTATACTGGTCCTCCGGGTGTGAGGGAATTGACCGGAATCCATTAGATATGTCCAGTACTGGGAACACAGGGACAGAGCTGGGAATGTTGCTGATTAAATCAATCACAGCTGCTCCTGTGGGAGCACAAGCAGGGATGGTTTTATTCAAGACTCTGTAATCGACAGTCATCCGCCAGGAATTGTCTGGCTTCATTACTGGCCAAACAGGAGAGTTAGCATGCGTCACAATAGGTCTCAGGACCACGTGTTCCACTAAAGACGCAACAGCTTTTTCTCAGTCTCTCTCTCTGCTTCCTTGGGGAACGTGCACTGTTTCTGGGGCCGGGACATTGGCTCACCCCCCACACCCACCTCTACCCCTGTCACCCTTCCACAATCATGTCTGTGGGTAGCACAAGCTCCCTTGACATTCTGCACTGCGGTTTGATTCCTCTCGGGCACCCTGGCCGTTAGTGTTTCTAAGTCATCGGGTCCCGCAGGTGTTACCACCCACGCTTCTCCATGTCTCGGGGGTATAACGATTACTTCTTCACCACAGTCCACTCCGCCCCACAAACAGTTATTATCCATATCCACTGTCACATTGTGAGCCAACAGCCAGACAGACCCCAGCACTCCCATTCCTGGCTGATCCCATTTCATTAGTAAACATGTCCACTTTCTTTGTAGGGGTCCGACTGTGAAAAATTAAAGGTTCTGAGACCACCCCAGCTGCTGAGTTACCCGTGAAACCTCCTAAAACATAGGGGGCTCCACTTGACCAGGGAGACGACATCGGGGAGGGAGAGTGGATCTACCCTGCTTGACGCTCCAGTGTCTCCCAGATAGTCCCCTCTCTCGCCCTCAATCAGGATGTCTACACACGGTCTTCCCCAATCACCGTACCTGAGTGGACAGAGGTACTCGGGCTGGGCGCGGCCCCGTCATGCTCGGGTCTCCCCGCGATCCTCCCCATGGGCCGCGTGGACCTTTGCTTGAGATGGTTCAAGCTCCTTCATCTGCTTAGCTACGTATCTAATGAAATCCTCATAACTGGGGGCGCTGGGCTGAGATTCGGCCTCTCGTGGGGCAGCCACAACCATTTCTGTCTTTGGTGATCTTTTACAGTTCCGTGCATAATGTCCCACCACCCCATAGGCAGAGCACTTCTTTCCCTGACTCCCCTCTTGTTGCCACTTCCGGGTTGCCCCCCCCCCCTTTCATTTCACACACCTTGTCTTTTGATTTGCTTATTACCCCGGAGTTCTTTTTATCTACCTGGCGCGCCTCGAAACGCAGGGTCAATTTCCGCAGCTTCCTGACCTCAGTTTTGGTGATATCTTCTGGGTCAAAGTCCGCCATTGCAGCTTGTAAATAGGGCAGACTGTGGGAGATCAGTGTCCGCAACCAATGGTTCCGCGCTTCTCCGTCTAGGTCTGCTCTCCTTACCGCCCCTCCCATGGCTGCATTATAGGTCGGCCATAACCTGTCAGCAAAAGCTGCCGGGTCTTCGTTTGGGCCTTGATCCACGTCCGCCACCGCCTTAAAAGGATCCCCTTTACCCTGTCCCAACACCTGGGCAACCCTCAACTGTAGCGCACCGTAAGTGCCCTCTCCCCTCTTATTCTCTGTTGGAAGTCCAGCAAAGACACTGGAGCTCAGGGTAAATAGCAGCAAGCGCTTCTTTTCCTCCTCAACCAGGTCATTTAAAGCGGCCCTCTGTTCTCCCTCCAGATAATGCCCTTGGGGGTCCCCTCCCATTACCAGCTTGTTCAAATCAATGGACATTTCCCTTAACTCCTCAGTATTATACGGGACCACAAACTCCCTCTCTAGCGCCCCCAACGCTCCTTCACCCGCCCGCACGGCCGGTGTACTGGCACCGTTTGTGTCACATCGGGGCCATAGGTGGGGGTCTGACTCCCTCCGGTGGGCTATTTCCAGGTTGTGGGCCCCCATCCGGGTGATTTTTATCAACTCCTTTGCTATCCTGCTAATCTCCTCCAACCACAGGAGTCCTGGCCCACACAAGACCCCTCTGGACCTTCAACTTTTCCCCCAGCTCCCTAATCAATTCCTTACATTCAGTGTGATCCCCGGCAGCACTCCGGTCCTCCAGAGCCTGTCTCTGAGTGACCCTGAATGCAGCCTTCAGATCCTCATTAGCTTTCTCTGCTCGTTCTGCCCGATCTCTCTGGTTGGCCGCCTCCTCTGACAAAACATGGCACTGATTGTGAGTATTTACACACTGGCTCTCAAGGTACTGCCCTTTATTACACCACCTCTCCTTTACCTTTTCAAGCTGTCCCCTGAGCCTTTTCTTACTTTCTCTTTCACCCTCTAATTCCTGTCGAAGCCGGTTTACAACCGCTTCCCTATGACTGACATCCTTTGCCATCCCTTCCATCTCCTTATGCATCTGAGGCATTTTACACACATCATTCTTAAACTGCCTCTGGTCTGCCATTAACCAGACGGCCTTTACCATCCCTGGCCGGCAGGTGGACCCTTGGTCCACTGTTCAGCCTCAGCCACTGGGTCAGCACCATCAATAATGACCCGTACCCACCCCTCCCTGAGGGGTAACTTCGCTGTCACATATTTCCTGACTAACTCAGCCATTCTTTTTGCCATTCTTTGTTCCGAGCGAGTCCCTGTTCGGGCGCCAGATTCTGTAAGACGTCCTGATTGTCTGAGAGTTTATAGAGTTCAGACTCGGGGAACAGACAACACAAAACCCAATGAATCTGTGAAAATTATTTTAATTAAAAATCAAGAAGAGGTTACAAGTAATTCCCAGAATACAAACTCTACTCAATTCATGCACTTATCACATGCAAACACCTAAAATCATTGACTTTAAGCTCAGGTGATTATAAGTAAAACTACATACATACTATTCACCAGATGAGTGGTCAATTCAACGATGACGGACGTATGACTAACTGTAACTGACACCTGACCAGGTCACCATCGACTACAGCCCCGAATCTCAGTGTCCAATAACACTTATAACCCAAAACTGGGCAACTGGCCCCCAGCATTCACATCCCACACTGTAGGGAATGTTGTTTTCCTCTCTCCCTCTCTCTCTCTCTCTCTCTCTCTCTCTCTGTTTTGACGCTCATTTCATCAAGGCCAGACTCCAAGGGCTGGATACAGACATTGTTTTTCACATTGGCAGGGTTGTTGAGGTTCTCACAGAATTTTCAAGATCTTATCTTCTGAAGGAAAAGTACCAGCACATTATAAGTTTTGCAAATGTTTATAGCCAAGCAGTCTCTTGCCCTCAAAGCTTGTCGGTACAGTTGGTCACTTTTAGATTCAGTCAAATGGAGATTCAGTCAAGTTTATCAGGACAGATCTATTTTGGGCCTCAACTATTCACCGCTTTTATTAACGACTTTATTGATGGGATTGAGAGCCACATTCCAAGTTTGACGATGACACAATGATAGGCGGCATTTAAGCAGTTTAGATGGAACCATGAAATTAGAAGAGATATTAATAGATTAAGTGATTGGCCAAAACTATCGCAAATTTATTTAAATATAAGCAAGTGTGAGGTCATCCAGTTCGGATCTAAAATAGAGAGATCAGAATACATTCCAAATGTTGAAAAGCTGGTACCAGTGGATGTCCAAAGAGACTTAAGGGTCCATGTACATATATCATTACATTGTCATGGACAGGTACAGAAAAGATCAAAAGGGCTAATTGAATGGTGGTATTTATATCTATAGGAGTACAATATAAGGGGGAGAAGTCATACTACACCTATAAAAAACACTAGTTAGACCAGACCTGGAGGACTGTGTTCATTTCTGCGCATCACATCTTAGGAAGGAAGTATTAGCCTTAAAGAGTGAAGTGTAGATTTACCGGAATGATACATAGAGCCCAATTGTTAATATATGAGGAGAGATTACACAAACTAGGATTGTATTCTCTGGCTATTAGAAGCTTAAGCGGTGATTTGATTGAAGTATTCATGATATTAAGGGGAACTGATAGGTTAGATAGAGAGAAGATATTTCCGATGATTCGCAATTCTAGGACTAGGTGACTTAGCATAAATATTAGATCCAAGCCTTTCAGGAGTGAAGTTTGGAAACACTTCTACATGTAATGGGTGGTAGAAATCTGTAATTCACTCCCACAAACAGCAGTTCATGCTGGGTTAATTGTTAATTTTAAACCTGAGATCGATAGACTAAATAATAGGATGCCATTAACTGTTGAGGAGCAAAGAGGATTGTGAGTCCCAGTTCACAAACCATTATCAGCTAATAGACATGGAGCAAAAGACATTTGATAAAGTCCCACGTAAGAAGATGTTAGGTAATGTTGAAGCACGTGGAAGTGAAGGCAAATTATTGTCCTGGTTAGGAAATTGTTTGAGCGATAGGAGACACAGTGTGCGGATAATGGGCAGCTACTTTAATTGGCAGGATATGACTAGTGGTGTCCCTGAGGGATCTATTTTGGGGCCTCGAATATTCACCGTTTTTATTAACGAATTAGTTGATGGGATGGAGAGCCACAAATCTAACTTGGACGAAATACAAAGATAGGCGGCTTTATAAGCAGTTTAACTTCAATGGGATGCGAAACGATCAAGCCAGGGGAAAAAGGATCCAAAGACTGACAGGAAGAACTATAACGGAACAATGGGTGATCTTTAAGGAGGAGATGCTCCAAGTACAGGCTAGGTACATTCCAATAAGAGGGAAGGGCAAGCGAACCAAAGCAAGGGTTCCTTGGATGACAAGGGAGATAGAGAAGATGATGAAACAAAAAAAGAGTGTGTGTGTTGCATGTCAGGTGAATTCTTCAAGGGAGAACCAGACGAAATACAATAAGTTGAGAGGGGATGTGCAGAGGAAACTAAGATTGGCAAAGAGAGAATATGAGAGTAGAATGGCGGTTAACATAACAGGGAACCCAAAAGTCTTCTACCGGCATAAAGACATTATGCGATTAGTAAGGGGGGGGGGGGGGGTGGATCCTATTAGGGACAAAGAATTTGATATATGCTTAGAGGCGCAGGGCAAGGCTAGAACACCAAATGAGTACTTTGTATCGGTGTTTACTAAGGAGGTGGATGCTGATAAAATATCGGTAGAAGTGGAAAAGGTAGAAGCAATGGAAGGGGTGAAAATAGATAGACAGGATGTACGAGAAAGGCTGGGTATACATAGAGTGGACAAGGCGTCTGGTCCAGGTGACATCCATCCCAGGTTGCTATGGAAAATGGAGGAGGAGATGGCGGAGGGTTTGCCATAATTTTCCAATCTTCCCTAGATGCGGGGGAGGTGCCTGACGATTGGAAAGTTGCAAATGTGACACCATTGTTCAGGAAAGGGTGTAAGGACAATACTAGTAACTACAGGCCGGTCAGTTTAACATCAATGGTGGGTAAAGTTTAAAAAATAATAATCAAGGAAAAAAGTAACGGGCATTTGGAGAGGTTTAAGCTAATTAAGGAGAGTCAACACGGGTTTGTAAAAGGCAGATCGTGATTGAATAATCTAATTGAATTTTTTGATGAAGTAACAAAGAGGATTGAAGAAGGGAATACAATGGATGCGGTCTACATGGATTTTCGGAAGGCGTTTGACAAAGTACCACATATAAGGCTGGTTAACAAAATTGAGGCTCATGGAATAGGTGGGTCAGTTGCAGCTTGGATAAGGAATTGGCTTAAGGACAGAAAACAGCGAGTTGTGGTAAATGGCCGTTTTTCAGACTGGAGGATGGTAGACAGTGGTGTTCTGCAAGGGTCAGTTCTGGGGCGAATGCTTTTTTGATATATATATATATATATATATATATATATATATATATATATATATATATATATATATATAAACGACCTGGATATTGGAATACAGAGTAGAATTTCTAAATTTGCTAATCACACCAAACTTGGGTGTGTGACAAACAGTGATGATGATATCAACTGGCTGCAACAGGACATAGAAAGGCTAGCAGACAATTGGCAGATGGAATTTAACAAAGAGAAGTGTGAGGTGATGCATTTTGGAAGAAGGAACAGGGAGAGGCAATATACACTTAATGGCACAGTTTTAAAAAGTGTGCAGGGACAGAGGGACCTGGGAGTTAATGTGCATAGGTCCCTGAAGGTGGCAGGATATATTGAGAGAGCCGTTAACAAAGCATATGCGATCTTGGGCTTCATAAATTCGGTATTGAGTACAAAATTAGAGAAGTTATGCTGAACATTTATAAAGCGCTGGTTAGGCCACTACTCACAACTGGAGTATTGCATCCAGTTCTGGTCACCACACTTTCGGAAAGATGTGAAGGCCCTTGAGATGGGGCAGAGGAGATTTACCAGAATGGTTCCGGGGATGGGGGAATCTTAGCTACAAGGACAGGTTGAAGAAGCTGGATTTGTTTTCATTAGATAAATGGAGGTTGACGTGTGATTTGATAGAGGTGTATAAGGTTATGACCTGTTTGGATAGGCTAGACGGGGAAATACTGTTCCTACTACTTGATGGTAGAAGGACATAGGGGATACAAATTTAAGGTTTTGGGCAGGAGATACAGGGGAGACGTGAGGAAAAACATTTTTACACAGTGATTGGTGATGACTTGGAATTCACTGCCGTCGGAAGTGGTGGAAGCGGAGACACTCAATGTTTTCAAGGGGAGACTGGATAGGCACTTGTGGGAAATAAACTTGCAGGGCTACGGGGATAGAGCGGGGGAATGGGACTGACTGGATTGCTCTACAGACAGACGGCACGGACTCGATGGATCGAATGGCCTCCTTCTGAGCCGTAATGACTCGATGGAATCTATGACTCTCGATGGAACCATGAAATTAGAACAGATATTAATAGATTAAGCGAATGGCCAAATTTGTGACAAATTGATTTAAATATAAGCAAGTGTGAAGTCATCCACTTAGGATCTAAAAAGGAGAGATCAGAATAGTTTCTAAATGGTGAAAGGCTGGAACCAGTGGAGGTCCAAAGAGACTTAAGTGTCCCTGTACATATATAATTAAATTTTCATGGACAGGTACAGAAAATAATCAAGAAGGCTAATTTAATGCTGCTATTTATACCTGGAGGACATTGTATTATATACAGGCCTGATATATAGGCTGTTCGATCCTGAATTGAAATATGGAAACCTGCGAAACTGTTGACCTCAGCACCTGAAGTTTAGTTACACTTTCATGTTAACAATCCTATACTAAACATACAAACATCACAGGAATATCCGGGACCTGATTGTGTGCGAGACACTGCTCTTAATCCACCCGATAAGGGGGACCATGGCGAGCTGTTTCACCTTGTCCAGAACAGGTGCACCAGAGGACACGGCCAGAGATTGAAGGGGGTAAATTCAAACTAATCTCTGGAAACATTATTTCAGTAGCGACTTTGTATCTATGGAACAGGCTTCCTTCCTAATTTTTATATTTAAAACTAGGGTACAGGGGTGTTCAGGGGAACACGATCAGCAAAATTAGAAATAGAATAAAGGGGTTCTTAGGGGAGCACTGTAAATATTTAATTAGACATAGAGAGCAGGAACATTAAGTAGAACAAAGTAAGTGTTAATTAGAAATAGAATAACGAGAATATAGGGGATCACATTGATGGTTTAATTAGAAATAGAGGTCATGGGAATATGGCAACTGATATTAGAAATAGGGACCAGCGGAACACAATAACCCTTCATTTACAAATGGGGACAGGTGAAGACAGTAACTGTTCAATTAGAAATACAGGACAAGGAGATTCAGGGGGATAAACTAACTGTCTAATTAGAAATAGAATAAAAGGAGACATGGGTTAACACAGTAAATAACTGTTTATTTAAAAGTAGGGGACGGGGAGGCAGTAACTCTTTATTTATAAATAGAGGAGATGGGAATGTCAGGGAAACACAATAACTGTTTAATTATAAATAGAGAAACACAAGGGAATACAAGAACTGGTTAATTAGAAACAGGGGATGGGGACTCACAACCACACCAGACTGAATGTGACACGGTAATGTAACGGTTAATTATTCATGCATTTGCTTTCTATTTTACCTGTGGAGTTTGGATGATGTGGTTGATTGAATGTCGCCTTCTAAGGATTGGAGCTGGGTGCAGAACATCGCTGACTGATGGAACTAAAACCTTTGCCGGCTGCCTGACCCGGGCCTTAAATACTACTGTTTGTCCGCATCCAGGTAAATCAGAATGTGGCTCTTACACAAAACCACCCGCAACTAATCATCACTTTCCCCAGAAGCTGGATGCCAGCCGGACTGGCAGAGCTCGGGCTCCACGGGGCCCTGCAGCCAAGAGGATTGTGGTTCTGGAGAACCTCTGGGTCAAGTGAAACGTGAAAGAGTGACGGGTAAAGCGGGCTCTTAATCACAGTTAATAAATGAAGCCCATTCACAATTAAAGTACAAAGGCTATTGTCAGCATAAGCTTTTCAATAATGTTCTTCAACATTGGAGTGAGGTGTCATAGGTTTATTAAGCACATAATATATGCAATAGTACTTACACACACACTTAAATATAGAAATTAGAGCCACGCCTGATGTTGGTGTGGAGACCCAAACATGTCACAGTCCTGAGCTCAGTATCTTAGGCCTTTAACAAAATGCGTGCATTATTATACATTTTTCTCACTCCTTGTGCTTGACAATCCTCGAGATTCTGCATAACACAATTATATCAAAGTTAAAATAAAACTCTACATAAAGATAATTTAATTCATTTATCTGATCGATAGTTTCTCTCTTGACCCATATAATTGCAACTGCAACAAGTGAAACCTTTAACAGTGAGACTGTCTGTTTCTGTATCTATTGTACTAATTGAAAATGATGATGTATGCCCAGTTGTTTTCCATTGCAGAACTAACTCTCTTCCCAAACTGTTACCAAATGAGTAAAGTTTCCTGAAATTGACGAATCTGTTTTCAATGTCATGAGTTTAATTAAATCGTTTATTACTTCATCCTGAAACTGGCCATTGCTGCAGGGTCTGCCCTGGTCCAATAGCCCAGTGGTACTTCAAACAGACCAGTGCTTCCCTGCTAAACAGGAACAGGCTAAAGGTTAACATTGCTACAGTAGAAAGATAAACCAGCACAGTATCACATTAGCAGACTTTAGAATATTCTGATTAGCGGGAAATGGTTATATTGACCCGGGGTAAAAGAAAGAAAAGGAAAGATTTGTATTTATATAGCTCCTGTCACGACCACCGGCACTATACAGCCACTGAAGTATTTTTGAGGTGTAACCTCTGTTCTAATGTAGGAAACACGGCAGCCAATCTAAGCACACGAAGCTCCCACAAACAGCAATGTAAGAATGACCAGATCATTTGTTTTTTAGTGATGTTGATTAAGGGATAAATATTGGCAGGTACACCCCGGATTACTCCCTGCTCCTCTTCGAAATCGGGCAAAGGATATTTTACGTCCACCTGAGAGGATTGACGGAGCCTCAGTTTAACGTCTAATTCGAAAGAGGGCTCCTCCGACAGTGCAGCACCCCCTCAGCCCTGCACTGGAGTGTCAGCCTAGATTATGGTAGATTATTGAGTCTCTGGAGTGGGACCTGAAGCCACAAACTTCTCACGAGGTTGCTACCAGCTGAGCCACGGCTGACCCAGGGAAAGCAGCAGACACAAAACACACGGCACAAAAAGGAAGAAAGTTTACTGATACCTGTTCATTTTCACAGCAACAATCGGCTTTCACCCTAACGGTGAGACGGCCATTCTAAAATGGAACACGGGCTGTAATTTTACTTTAATTAAAGGAAGCTGTAGTTTAATTTTTCATTTTTTTAATCAACATCAGAATCAATGTCCAAGGTGAGTTCACCACCTTCTTCAGCTCTTCCCTGAATTTAGTTTGTGTAGCTGCATAAATACACGTGTTTGTACAGGAACTCAAATACACGAGCATATATCCGGTTGCAGTGGCGATGTATGCAGGGGATGTATAATCGGGTCGGTGAAAAACCACCAGGTTCTTAACTACAGAATTCACGGCAGCTGTCAGCCACAACAATAAAAAACTGGCCGATACAGTGAAAAGTAAAATGATGGATTTCCTTCGGCTCTCCATCTCTGGATCGCTCTGATTCTCACCGCTGTGACCCCGGAGTCCCCTGCGGGCTCTGCTTGCCTCTAAAATACGTCTGACTGTCAAACAATTAAAAAGTAATATTAAAACAAAAGGAATATATGTAATTAAAATACTTTCTAAGCGGTTGTAGGCTACACCTGCAGGCGATGTATGAAAGGCCATACTCGGGACGAAACCCCAGGGAACATTGTTGATTATTTGTTTCTGTTCAAAGGCAAACCAAAAGGGGATGTTCTCTAAATAGCTCAGGACAGAGACCGTTGTTATAACCGAGGCCGCAGTTCTCACTGTGCAATACTTTGTTTTAAACTTCTGACAACATATAGCTACAAATCGGTCAAATGTGAAGGAGACGGTAAACCACACCGAAATATCCAGGTTGACACAACTCATATACACCATGAACTTACAAACGGCAGTGTAGGACAGGAATGAATATGGGAAGCGTTTACTCAAAATATGATATATAATTACATTGATGATCATGACCAGTAGATCTGCTGTTGCCATGGCCACCATGTAGACCGAGATACATTTGGAAAGACCACATTTTCCTCTGGAGAGAATCACCATTGTCAATATGTTCGCTGTAAGAAAGAGGGACAAGAGTAAGTAATGGGGACACTCGGATAAATCTTACAGCGTATTGTGGGGAGATGAACCGATGTGTTCCTACTGAGGGTTATGCACACGGTTTCTCTTTATAATATAAGCAAGCATTGACAATATACCTTTTCAAACGAAAATATTCATGAAAAACCCAATATCGAGGTAGTGAGAATGCACCTGCATTCCAGCACACTTCAGTCAGACTGTGTCAAGCCGGTGGGTGGAGGTTGGTGCTGGGAGGGTCGCTCGTATTCAGTATCGGCAATGGTATCGGATAGCGACCCCAACACCACCGACAGCCAGGCACTGATGGCTCAACGGAAGGGAATGTTGACTATGGGCGATAGTGTGATACGGGCGACCTCGGCTCAGCCGACCATGATCCATCTCTTCCGGCTGAATCTCCATCGCTATCGCCACTGACACTATATTCATGCATAAAAACAGAAAATGCTGGAAATACTCAGCAGTACCACGATTAGCAGCATTAAACGTGGAGAGGAAAATGAAGTTAACGTTTCATGTCGAAACATTTCATTTGAAATTGATTGAGGCTCCATTCAGACTTTAAAGCTGCGGTCCAGCTCAAGCCGCAGTACCTCGCAGGGACATCAGATGTCAGCTCTATTCAATATAATTTACAAACAGTTACTGGAAATATATGAATTTAAATAATACATTCAGCTGTGACACAAACATTCGATGTAGGTCGAAACTCTGCGCTTTTTCTATTTCTAATGGCCCCGAGGAAGCTGCTCGGTAACAGAGCGGGAGCTGGTGGAGCCGCGAAGGTTCTTTGCAGCCGAGGGGAGGGGAGCAGCGCCCTGAGCGGCAATTATTGCTCCAAATATCTTTCACAGTCCTCTGATGGGTGGAGGTGGCTGCAGTACAACTCATTCTCAACTTAAGGTAGACGGTACAGATGAAGTGTTTGCCATGGACACTAAGCAATACATTCTTTAGTGATCTATGTACTATTGGACGGGCCGGAGAATCAGCCACGCCCTCCCTCAGTATAGGGAGGAAGGTTGAGCGCCCGTTGCCCGCGATCGAGCGACAAGCACAGCGCCTCAGCGGCCGCGCGGACTGATTCCCGCTGATATTCACCGATCCCGGTGGATCAAAGACTCTGCAATGAGGACGTTCTCGGAATCTGATAAATTAACAATGAAATAGTCAACAGCTATTAGGCAACAGAAGACATTTTCTTACCGGGAGCCCCAAAGATTGCGAGAATAGGGTAATAAATGTGCATTATTTGTAGAATTGTTGCCAGTTCCATTTAAAAAAATCTGTGCAAAATCTGTCCAGCTTTACGGTTCGGACTGGAGTGTATCTGAGATCGGTAATTACACCCCATTTATAGAACAATCGGAGCCCCGGCCAGAAAAAAACATGTTACACAACAAGTGGCGTTATTTACAGTCACTTAACAAACAAGGGGCGATTTTCCGCTTCAGAGCGCCCGGGCCGCCAGTGGGGAAATTGTACGGAACGCTGAACTGTAAATCCCTCCTGGACACTGCATTAGGCTCCAGAGGTCTCAAATTCATTCAGTGAAAACTTCCCTCATCCATTGTCTAATTTAAATGAGATTTTTTATTATAATGATATGTAGTGATGACACCTCTCTAATATCACTGGTGATGATTCATCACTAAAAATACTGGCGATGATTCATCGCGGACATTAACCAAATATTACTGGTGAGGGCCCAATCTAACATTATGCTGGTCATCCTGCACTATAATTAATGGTGGTGACCCTACTCTAACATTAATGGTGGTGAAACTACTCTAATATTACTGGTGGTGACTCGACTCTAACATTACTGGTGGTGACTCTACTCTAACATTACTGGTGGTGACACATTTATAACATTACTGGTGGTGACTCTACTCCAAAATTGCTGGTGGTGACCATACTCTAACATTACTGGCGGTGACTCTACTCTAACATTACTGGTGGTGATTCTAATCTAACATTACTGGTGGTGACTTTGATCTAACTTTAGTGGTGGTGATTCTACTCTAACATTACTGGTGCTGATTCTACTATAACATTACTGATGGTGACGCTATTCTAAAATTACTGGTGGTGACTCTACTCTAACATTACTCGTGGTTACTTTATTCTAACATTACTGGTAGTGATTCCACTCTAACATTACTGGTGGTGACCCTACTCTAACATTACTGGTGGTGACTCTATGCTAACATTATTGGTGGTGACTCTACTATCACATTACTGGTGGTGACCCTGCTCTAACAATACTGGCGGTGACCACACTCTAACATTACCGGTGCTGACTCTACTCCAACATTACTGGCGGTGACCCCACTTTAATATAACTGGCGGTGACACTACGCCAACATTGCTGGTGGTGATCCTAATCTAACATAACTGGTGGTAACTCTACTCTAACATTACTGATGAGGGCCCTACTCTAATATTACAGGCGATGACCTTACCCTACAATTACTGGTGGTGCTGCTTCTATAACATTACTGGTGGTGACTCTACTCTAACATTACTGGAGGTGACTCAACTCTAACATTACAGTTGGTATCCCTACTCTAACATTACTGATGGTGACTCTACTCTAACTTTACTGGTGTTGACTCTACTCTAAGATTACTGGCGGTGATTCTATTCGACGATTACTGGTGTTGACTCTACTCTAACATTACTCGTGGTGATTCATCTAACATTACTGGTAGTGATTCTACTCTAAAATTACTGGTGGCGATTCTACTCTAACATTACTGGTGGTGACTCTACTGTAACATTACTGATGGTGATTTTGCTCTAACGTTACTGGTGGTGATTCTACTCTAACATTACTGCTGGTGATTCTACTCGAACATTACTGGTGGTGATTCTACTCTAACATTACTGGTGGTGACTCTACTCTAACATGACTGGTGATCATTCTAATCTAACAATACCGGTGGTGATTCTACTCTATCATTACTGGTGGTGATTCTAAGCTAACATTCTTGGTTGTGATTCTCGTATAACATTACTGTTGGTGACTCTACTCTTATATTACTGTTAGTGATTCTACTCTAACATTACTGATGGTGACTCTACTATAACATTACAAGTAGTGATTCTAATCTAACATTACTGGTAGTTATTCTAATCTTACATTACTGGTGGTGACTCTACTCTAACATTCCTGGTGATGACTCTACTCCACCATTACTGTTGGTGCTTCTACTCTAACATTACTGGTAGTGACTCTACTCTTACATTATTGGTGGTGATTCTACTCTAATATTACAGGTCGTGATTTTACTGTAAAATTACTGATGGCGATTCTACGCTAACATTATTGTCGGTGATTCTAATCTAACATTACTGGTGGTGACTCACTCTAACATTACTGGTGGTGACACTACTGTAACATTTCTGGTGGTGATTCTAATCTAATATTACTGGTGGTGATTGTACTCTAACATTACTGGTAGTGATTCTAATCTAACATTAATGCTGGTGATTCTACTCTAACATTACTGGTGGTGACTCGACTCTAACATTACTGGTGTTGACTCTACTCTAACATTACTGGAGGTGACTCTACTCTAACATTACTGGTGGTGACTCTACTCTAACATTAATGGTGGTAACTCTACTCTAACATTACTGGTGGTGACTCTAATCTAACATTAATGGTGGTGACTCTACTCTAACATTACTGGTGGTGATTCTAATCTAACATTACTGGAAGCGATTCTACTCTAACATTACTGGTGGTGACTGTACTCTAATATTACTGGTAGTGATTCTAATCTAACATTACTGGTAGTGATTCTACACTAACATTACTGGTGGTGATTCTACTCTAACATTACAAGTGGTAAATCTACTCCAAATTACTGGTGGTGATTCTAATCTAACATTACTGGTAGTGACTGTATTCTAATATTACTGGTGTTGACTCTACTCTAACATTACTGGTAGTGACTCTACTCTAACATTACTGGTGTTGACTCTACTCTAACATTACTGGTGGTGAAACTACTCTAACATTACTGGTGTTGAATCTACACTAACATTACTGGTGGTGACTCTACTCTAACATTACTGGAGGTGATTCTAATCCAACATTACTGGTGGTGATTCTAATTTAACATTACTGGTGGTGACTCTAATCACACATTAATGGTTGCGACCCTATGCTAACATTACTGGTGTTGCTCTACTCTAACATTACTGGTGGTGACCGTACTCTAACATTACTGGTGGTGAATCTAATCTAACGTTACTGGTGGTGACTCTACTCTAACATTATTATTGGTGATTCTACTCTAACATTACTGCTGTTGATTCTAATCTAACATTACTGGTGGTGACTCTACTCTAACATTACTGGTGGTGATTCTAATCTAACATTACTGGTGGTGACTCTACTCTAACATTACTGGTGGTGACTCTAATCTAACTTTACTGGTGGTGATTGTAATCTAACCTTACTGGTGGTGATTCTACTCTGACATTACTGGTGGTGATTCTAAGCTAACTTTACTGGAGGTGATTGTAATCTAACCTTACTGGTGTTGATTCTAATCTAACATTACTGGTGGTGACTCTATTCACACATTAATGGTTGCGACCCTAATCTAACATTACTGGTGGTGCTTCTAATCTGACATTACTGGTGGTGAGTCTATTCTGTCATTAATGGTGGTGACCGTACTCTAAATGTACAGGTGTTGATCTGCTCTAACATTGCTGGTGTTGCTCTACTCTAACATTACTGGTGGTGACTCTACTCTAACATTATTATTGGTGAGTCTACTCTAACATTACTGCTGGTGATTCTAATCTAACATTACTGGTTGTGACTCTACTGTAACATTACTGGTGGTGACTCTACTCTAACATTACTGGTGGTGATTCTAATCTAACGTTACTCTTGGTGACTCTACTCTAACATTACTGCTGGTAACTCTACTCTAATATTACTGTTGGTGACACTACTCTAACATTACTGGTGTTGACTCTACACTAACATTAATGGTGGTGACCCTATTCTAACAGTACTGGTGGTGACTCTAATCTTACATTACTCGGGGTGATTCTAATCTAACATTAATGGTGGTGATTCGACTCTTGCATTACTGGTGGTGATTCTGATCTAGCATTACTGGTGGTGATTCTACACTAACATTACTGGAGGTGATTCTACTCTATCATTACTGGTGGTGATTCTACTGTAACATTATTGCTGGTGATTCTGCTCTAACATTACTGGTGAATGATTCTACTCTAACATGACTGGTGGTGTTTCTACTCTAACTTTACTGGTGGTGATTCCAATCTAACAATTTTTGGTGGTGATTCTGCTGCAACATTACTGGTGGTGATTCAACAATAACATTAATGGTGGTTATTCTACTCTAACATTAATGGTGGTGATTCTAAGCTAACATTACTGGTGATGATTCCAAACTAACATTACTGGTGACGATTCTACTCTAACATTACTGGTGGTGATTCTACTCTAACATTACTGGTGGTGATTCTACTCTAACATTACTGGTGATGATGCTACTCTAACATTATTGGTGGTGACCCTACTCTAACATTACTGGTGGTGACACTTCTCTAACATTACTGCTGGTGATTCTACTCTAACATTACTGGTGGTGACTCGACTCTAACATTACTGGTGGTGATTCTACTCTAACATTACTGGTGGTGATTCTAATCTAACTTTACTGGTTGTGATTGTAATCAAACATTATTGGTGGTGACCCTACTCTAACATTACTGGTGGTGACTCTTCTCTAACATTATTGGTGGTGATTCTACTCTAACATTACTGGTGGTGACTCGAATCTAACATTACTGGTGGTGATTCTACTCTAACATTACTGGTGGTGATTCTAATCTAACTTTACTGGTGGTGATTGTAATCAAACATTGCTGGTGTTGATTCTAATCTAACATTACTGGTGGTGACTCTTATCACACATTAATGGTTGCGACCCTATGCTAACATTACTGGTGGTGCTTCTAATCTGACATTACTGGTGGTGAGTCTATTATTTCATTAATGGTGGTGACCGTACTCAAAATTTACTGTTGTTGATCTACTCTAACATTGCTGGTGTTGCTCTACTCTAACATTACTGGTGGTGACCGTACTCTAACATTACTGGTTTTGAATCTACACTAACATTACTGGAGGTGATTCTACTCTATCATTACTGGTGGTGATTCTACTGTAACATTAGTGCTGGTGATTCTGCTCTAACATTACTGGTGAATGATTCTACTCTAACATTACTGGTAGTGTTTCTACTCTAACATTACTGGTGGTGATTCCAATCTAACAATTTTGGTGGTGATTCTGCTGTAACATTACTGGTGGTGATTCTACTCTAACATTAATGGTGGTTATTCTACTCTAACATTAATGGTGGTTATTCTAATCTAACGTTACTGGTGGTGATTCTAATCTAACATTACTGGTGATGATTCTACTCTAACATTACTGGTGGTGATTCTAATCTAACATTACTGGTGGTGATTCCAAACTAACATTACTGGTGACGATTCTACTCTAACATTACTGGTGGTGATTCTACTCTAACATTACTGGTGGTGATTCTACTCTAACATTACTGGTGGTGACCCTACTCTAACATTACTGGTGGTGACTCTTCTCTAACATTACTGGTGGTGATTCTACTCTAACATTACTGGTGGTGACTCGACTCTAACATTACTTGTGGTGATTCTAATCTAACATTACTGGTGGTGATTCCACTCTAACATTACTGGTGATGACTCTACTCGAACATTACTGGTGGTGATTCTACTCTAACATTACTGGTGGTGATTCTAATCTAACTTTACTGGTGATGATTGTAATCTAACCTAACTGGTGGTGATTCTAATCTAACATTGCTGGTGTTGATTCTAATCTAACATTACTGGTGGTGACTCTTATCACACATTAATGGTTGCGACCCTATGCTAACATTACTGGTGGTGCTTCTAATCTGACATTACTGGTGGTGAGTCTATTCTTTCATTAATGGTGGTGACCGTACTCAAAATTTACTGGTGTTGATCTGCTCTAACATTGCTGGTGTTGCTCTACTCTAACATTACTGGTGGTGACCGTACTCTAACATTACTGGTGGTGACTCTATTCTAACATTATTATTGGTGAGTCTACTCTAACATTACTGCTCGTGATTCTAATCTAACATTACTGGTTGTGACTCTACTGTAACATTACTGGTTGTGACTCTACTGTAACATTACTGGTGGTGACTCTACTCTAAAACTACTGGTGGTGACTATACTCTAACATTACTGGTGGTGCTTCTAATCTAACGTTACTGGTGGTGACTCTGCTCTAACATTATTATTGGTGATTCTACTCTAACATTACTGCTGGTGATTCTAATCTAACATTACTGGTGGTGACTCTACTCTAACATTACTGGTGGTGACTCTACTCTAATATTACTGGTGGTGATTCTACTCTAACATTACTGCTGGCAACTCTACTCTAACATTACTGGTGGTGACTCTAAAAACACATTACTGGTGTTGACTCAACACTAACATTAATGGTGGTGACCCTATTCTAACATTACTGCTGGTGACTCTATTCTAACATTACTGGTGGTGAGCCTACTCTAACATTACTGGTGGTGATTCTAATCAAACATTACTGGTGTTGATTCTAATCTAACATTACTCATGGTGATTCTACTCTAAAATTACTGGAGGTGATTCTACTCTAACATTACTGGTGGTGATTCTACTCTAACATTACTGGTGGTGAATCTACGCTGAAATTTCTGCTGGTAATTCTACTCTAACATTACTGGTGGTGACTCTACTGTAACATTACTGCTGGTGATTCTACTCTCACATTACTGATGGTGATTCTACTCTAACATTACTGGTGATGATTCTACTCTAACATACTTGTGGTGATTCTACTCTAACATTACTGGTGATGATTCTACTCTAACATTACTGGTGGTGATTCTAATCTAACTTTACTGGTTGTGATTGTAATCAAACATTATTGGTGGTGACCCTACTCTAACATTACTGGTGGTGACTCTTCTCTAACATTATTGGTGGTGATTCTACTCTAACATTACTGGTGGTGACTCGAATCTAACATTACTGGTGGTGATTCTACTCTAACATTACTGGTGGTGATTCTAATCTAACTTTACTGGTGGTGATTGTAATCAAACATTGCTGGTGTTGATTCTAATCTAACATTACTGGTGGTGACTCTTATCACACATTAATGGTTGCGACCCTATGCTAACATTACTGGTGGTGCTTCTAATCTGACATTACTGGTGGTGAGTCTATTATTTCATTAATGGTGGTGACCGTACTCAAAATTTACTGTTGTTGATCTACTCTAACATTGCTGGTGTTGCTCTACTCTAACATTACTGGTGGTGACCGTACTCTAACATTACTGGTTTTGAATCTACACTAACATTACTGGAGGTGATTCTACTCTATCATTACTGGTGGTGATTCTACTGTAACATTAGTGCTGGTGATTCTGCTCTAACATTACTGGTGAATGATTCTACTCTAACATTACTGGTAGTGTTTCTACTCTAACATTACTGGTGGTGATTCCAATCTAACAATTTTGGTGGTGATTCTGCTGTAACATTACTGGTGGTGATTCTACTCTAACATTAATGGTGGTTATTCTACTCTAACATTAATGGTGGTTATTCTAATCTAACGTTACTGGTGGTGATTCTAATCTAACATTACTGGTGATGATTCTACTCTAACATTACTGGTGGTGATTCTAATCTAACATTACTGGTGGTGATTCCAAACTAACATTACTGGTGACGATTCTACTCTAACATTACTGGTGGTGATTCTACTCTAACATTACTGGTGGTGATTCTACTCTAACATTACTGGTGGTGACCCTACTCTAACATTACTGGTGGTGACTCTTCTCTAACATTACTGGTGGTGATTCTACTCTAACATTACTGGTGGTGACTCGACTCTAACATTACTTGTGGTGATTCTAATCTAACATTACTGGTGGTGATTCCACTCTAACATTACTGGTGATGACTCTACTCGAACATTACTGGTGGTGATTCTACTCTAACATTACTGGTGGTGATTCTAATCTAACTTTACTGGTGATGATTGTAATCTAACCTAACTGGTGGTGATTCTAATCTAACATTGCTGGTGTTGATTCTAATCTAACATTACTGGTGGTGACTCTTATCACACATTAATGGTTGCGACCCTATGCTAACATTACTGGTGGTGCTTCTAATCTGACATTACTGGTGGTGAGTCTATTCTTTCATTAATGGTGGTGACCGTACTCAAAATTTACTGGTGTTGATCTGCTCTAACATTGCTGGTGTTGCTCTACTCTAACATTACTGGTGGTGACCGTACTCTAACATTACTGGTGGTGACTCTATTCTAACATTATTATTGGTGAGTCTACTCTAACATTACTGCTCGTGATTCTAATCTAACATTACTGGTTGTGACTCTACTGTAACATTACTGGTTGTGACTCTACTGTAACATTACTGGTGGTGACTCTACTCTAAAACTACTGGTGGTGACTATACTCTAACATTACTGGTGGTGCTTCTAATCTAACGTTACTGGTGGTGACTCTGCTCTAACATTATTATTGGTGATTCTACTCTAACATTACTGCTGGTGATTCTAATCTAACATTACTGGTGGTGACTCTACTCTAACATTACTGGTGGTGACTCTACTCTAACATTACTGGTGGTGACTCTACTCTAACATTATTGGTGGTGACCCTACTCTAATATTACTGGTGGTGATTCTACTCTAACATTACTGCTGGCAACTCTACTCTAACATTACTGGTGGTGACTCTAAAAACACATTACTGGTGTTGACTCAACACTAACATTAATGGTGGTGACCCTATTCTAACATTACTGCTGGTGACTCTATTCTAAGATTACTGGTGGTGAGCCTACTCTAACATTACTGGTGGTGATTCTAATCAAACATTACTGGTGTTGATTCAAATCTAACATTACTCATGGTGATTCTACTCTAAAATTACTGGAGGTGATTCTACTCTAACATTACTGGTGGTGATTCTACTCTAACATTACTGGTGGTGAATCTACGCTGAAATTTCTGCTGGTAATTCTACTCTAACATTACTGGTGGTGACTCTACTGTAACATTACTGCTGGTGATTCTACTCTCACATTACTGATGGTGATTCTACTCTAACATTACTGGTGATGATTCTACTCTAACATACTTGTGGTGATTCTACTCTAACATTACTGGTGATGATTCTACTCTAACATTACTGGTGGTGATTCTAATCTAACATTACTGGTGGTGATTCCAAACTAACATTACTGGTGACGATTCTACTCTAACATTACTGGTGGTGATTCTACTCAAACATTACTGGTGGTGATTCTACTCTGACATTACTGGTGGTGATTCTACTCTAACATTACTGGTGGTGACCCTACTCTAACATTACTGGTGGTGACCCTACTCTAACATTACTGGTTGTGACTCTTCTCTAACATTACTTGTGGTGATTCTAATCTGACATTACTGGTGGTGAGTCTATTCTTTCATTAATGGTGGTGACCGTACTCAAAATTTACTGTTGTTGATCGACTCTAACATTGCTGGTGTTGCTCTACTCTAACATTACTGGTGGTGACCGTACTCTAACATTACTGGTGGTGATTCTAATCTAACGTTACTGGTGGTGACTCTGCTCTAACATTATTATTGGTGATTCTACTCTAACATTACTGCTGGTGATGCTAATATAACATTACTGGTGGTGACTCTACTCTAACATTACTGGCGTTGATTCTAATCTAACATTACTGCTGGTGACTCTACTCTAACATTACTGGTGGTGATTCTACTCTAACATTACTGGTGGTTATTCTCATCTAACCTTACTGGTGGTGATTCTACTCTAACATTACTGCTGGTGATGCTAATATAACATTACTGGTGATGACTCCACTCTAACATTACTGGTGGTGATTCTACTCTAACATTACTGGTGGTGATTGTAATCTAACCTTACTGGTGGTGATTCTAATCTAACATTACTGGTGGTGATTCTAATCTAACATTACTGGGGTTGACTCTAATCACACATTAATGGTTGCGACCCTATGCTAACATTACTGGTGATGCTTCTAACCTGACATTACTGGTGGTGAGTCTATTCTGTCATTAATGGTGTTGAACTTACACTAAAATTACTGGTGTTGCTCTACTCTAACATTGTTGGTGTTGCTCTACTCTAACATTACTGGTGGTGACCGTACTCTAACATTATTGGTTTTGAATCTACTCTAACATTACTGGTGGTGAATCTACTCTAACATTATTATTGGTGAGTCTACTCTAACATTCCTGGTGGTCATTCTAATCTAACATTACTGGTTCTGACTCTACTCTAACATTACTGGTGGTGACTCTACTCTAACATTAATGGTGGTGACTCTACTCTAACATTACTGGTGGTGATTCTAATCTAACATTACTGGTGGTGACTCTACTCTAACATTACTTGTTGTGACTCTACTCTAACATTACTGGTGGTGATTCTAATCTAACATTATTGGTGGTGACTCTACTCTAACATTACTGGTGGTGACCCTACTCTAAACTTACTGGTGGTGATTCTACTCTAACATTACTGCTGGTGACTCTACTCCAACATTACTGGTGCTGACTTTACTCTAGCATTACTGGTGGTGACTCTACACTAACATTAATGGTGGTGACCCCACTCTAACATTACTGGTGTTGATTCTAATCACACATTACTGGTGGTGATACTAATCTAACATTACTGGTGTTGATTCTAATCTAACATTACTGCTGGTGACTCTACTCTAACATTACTGGTGGTGACTCTACTCTAACATTACTGGTGGTGACCCTACTCTAACATTACTGGTGGTGATTCTACTCTAACATTACTGCTGGTAACTCTACTCTGACATTACTGGTGGTGACACTAAAAACACATTACTGGTGTTGACTCAACACTAACATTAATGGTGGTGACCCTATTCTAACATTACTGCTGGTGACTCTACTCTAACATTACTGGTGGTGAGCCTACTCTAACATTACTGGTGGTGATTCTAATCAAACATTGCTGGTGTTGATTCTAATCTAACATGAATGGTGGTGATTCTAAGCTAACATTACTTGTGGTGATTCTAATCTAACATTACTGGTGGTGATTCTACTCTAAAATTACTGGTGGTGATCCTACTCTAACATTACTGATGGTGATTCTACTCTAAAATTACTGGAGGTGATTCTACTCTAACATTACTGGTGGTGACTCTACTGTAACATTACTGCTGGTGATTCTACTCTCACATTACTGATGGTGATTCTACTCTAACATTACTGGTGATGATTCTACTCTAACATTACTTGTGGTGATTCTACTCTAACATTACTGGTGGTGATTGTACTCTAACATTACTGGTGGTGACTCTACACTAACATTACTGGTGGTGATTCTACTGTAACATTACTGGTGGTGATTCTACTCGAACATTACTGATGGTGATTCTACTCTAAAATTACTGGTGGTGACTCTACTGTAACATTACTGGTTGTGATTCTACTCTAACATTACGGGTGGTGACTATACTCTAACATTACGGTTGGTGACTGTACTCTAACATTACTGGTGGTGACTCTACGGTAACATTACG
>JASTWF010002908.1:0-14503 GCA_030390025.1 Squalus acanthias | reverse complement strand
CCCGCCTTTAAAGAACGAGCAGAAAACGTGCACTTGTAGCTGGTCCAGACAGTAATCACATCGAATCTGTGCAGGAAGCTGGGACACTGCCACACTCCTGTGTCATTGCAGGGCAAGTGATTTGGTGCAGTACGACCGAGTCCCACGGCTGCTGCCAGGGCTACTGCGATTTTGCGTCAATAGTCCTCGGGCTGGTGAAAATGCCAATGTTTGAGTGAGAACTGAACCATTTGCCTCAACAAAGCACTCACCCTAGACGCCGGACACCTCTCGTCACATCCACTCCACTCAATGCTCACCAGTTATCACCCTGTATCCTCTACCCTGTATCTCTATTGCAATTAAACGTCAGACATCATCAGTTCCCATGTCTAAATTTATAATGTAAACTTGTCACGCTGTAATTGCACCCTCCCGCCAGTGGGGGCGCTTTGCCTTGACTTTCCATGGGCAATGCCACAGGAGAGGCGCTTGGCGTGTACATTACAGAGGTGGCGTGTGGCAGTACTTTCCAAGCAGGAAACAACCAACAATTCGGATACCCTGGGCCTTCAGCGCGAGGAGGAGCGGAGGATGGTCAGACAGTCTTACCAGCCAGGTGCGCTTACCGGGCAGGACTGCCTGCACGTTAGACAATGAATCCCACTGCCGCACATCCCTGGACAAGACAGCAGCGCACAGCCTGCACTGCAGTATAAAAAGAAGCGCTCCTTACCTTCTCCAGCTGGTGTCCGGAGGAGGCGACAGATATGCAGAGCTGTACGGAGAGCTGTCAACGTGCACATGTTAGTCAAGGAACTTAACTCAGGCTCTGCAAGGGGCGGGCACTTAGTATGTCGCACCCAGAATGGAAATGAATAGAACGGTGGGCATTCACACTGCGCCGAGGGCAGGGGGTGTAACAACACAGGCGTGCTTCCCCAGGGCACGGGGACTGGTGTGCACTGCCCCCTGCAGCTGCTGAGCAGACATGTGGTACGGAGGCATCTTCACTTCAAGCAATGTCACTGCCGGGACGGAGGGAGGGGAATGGCTCGTGCCCTGCTGCTTATACACTGCAATCGCACATCGATTCAATGTCGACTGTAGCTATTTGCAACACCCAAGCTCTGATTGGTCCCCTTGGAGGACATGACCAGATATCTGATTGGTCCCCTTGGAGGACAAGAGACACCCAGCAGTTTGTCTGGAACGTGTAATTAGATCCTGCCTGCCAGAGTAATCAAGTACTTGGCAATGTGCAATTTGATCCATTAATTGACAGGCAGCTCCAGAGCTCACAGTGCTAACACTACTGCTTTCAGAGAACAGACAGGGCTCACCCTCTCGGGTTAGGAGCACACACACCGCCGAGTTCAGATCGGAAGTGGTGATTTTATTGTCTACTTTCCTTCAAACTCTTACTTTGCTGTTTTACAAGGAGGCGTCTCGGCAGGCTGCCCCCGTGTTAAGAGACGTAGCAGGGCAGTGCCAACAACAAAAGGATATCTGTCGTCTGTGAGGGGACATCAGCCGCGCTCTCTGTACCCTCTCCACCAATCCGTGATGCCGCGTGCCACGGCTGGAATCCAGCGCGGAGTTAAAGGGACTCTGTGGGTCAGAGGGAACAACAAATAAACACAAAATACACACACCGCTCAACTAGGTAAGCCACTGTTCAAGGGTCTCCGTCCCACCCACCCCAGACGTCATTCCCTGAAGGTGCAGCCACCAAAACAGTGATAAAAAACCCTTGAACCAAAAAAGATTTTCACAGCCTCAGGACGTCCCAAAGTGCTTCACAGCCAATCAAGTACTTTTCTGAAGTGCAGTCACTGTGGGAATGTAGGAAACGCGGCAGCCAATTTGTGAACAGCAAGCTCCCACAAACAGCAATGTGATAAATGTGGTGTTGGTTGAGATATAAATATTAGCCCAAGAGAACTCCCCTGCTCTTCTTCGAAATACTGCCATGGGATCTTTTACGTTAACCCGACAGAGCAGTCGGGGCGTCGGTTTAATATCTCATCCGAAAGACGGCACCTCCGACAGTGCGGCGCTCCCTCAGTACCGCCCCTCCGACAGTGCGGCGCTCCCTCAGTACTGCCCCTCCAACATTGCAGCGCACCCACGATACCGCCCCTCCGACAGTGCGGCGCTCCCTCAATCAGTGCGGCGCTCCCTCAGTACTGCCCCTCCGACAGTGCGGCGCTCCCTCAGTACCGCCCCTCCGACAGTGCGGCGCTCCCTCAGTACTGTCCCTCCGACAGTGCGGCGCTCCCTCAGTACCGCCCCTCCGACAGTGCGGCGCTCCCTCAATCAGTGCGGCGCTCCCTCAGTACTGCCCCTCCGACAGTGCGGCGCTCCCTCAGTACCGCCCCTCCGACAGTGCAGCGCTCCCTCAGTACTGCCCCTCCGACAGTGCAGTACTCCCTCAGTACTGCCCCTCCGACAGTGCGGCGCTCCCTCAGTACTGCCCCTCCGACAGTGCGGCGCTCCCTCAGTACTGCCCCTCCGACAGTGCGGCGCTCCCTCAGTACTGTCCCTCCGACAGTGCGGCGCTCCCTCAGTACCGCCCCTCCGACAGTGCGGCGCTCCCTCAATCAGTGCGGCGCTCCCTCGGTACTGCCCCTCCGACAGTGCGGCGCTCCCTCAGTACCGCCCCTCCGACAGTGCAGCGCTCCCTCAGTACTGCCCCTCCGACAGTGCAGTACTCCCTCAGTACTGCCCCTCCGACAGTGCGGCGCTCCCTCAGTACTGCCCCTCCAACAGCGCGGCGCTCCCTCAGTACTGCCCCTCCGACAGTGCTGCGCTCCCTCAGTACCGCCCCTCCGACAGTGCGGCGCTCCCTCAGTACCGCCCCTCCGACAGTGCGGCGCTCCCTCAGTACTGCCCCTCCGACAGTGCGGGGCTCCCTCAGTACCTACCCACCGACAGTGCGGCGCTCCCTCAGTACCGCCCCTCCGACAGTGCGGCGCTCCCTCAGTACCGCCCCTCCGACAGTGCGGCGCTCCCTCAGTACCGCCCCTCCGACAGTGCGGCGCTCCCTCAGTACCGCCCCTCCGACAGTGCGGCGCTCCCTCAGTACCGCCCCTCCGACAGTGCGGCGCTCCCTCAGTACCGCCCCTCCGACAGTGCGGCGCTCCCTCAGTACCGCCCCTCTGACAGTGCGGAACTCCCTCAGTACTGCCCCTCCGACAGTGCGGCGCTCCCTCAGTACCTGCCCCTCCGACAGTGCAGCGCTCCCTCAGTACCTGCCCCTCCGACAGTGCGGCGCTCCCTCAGTACTGCCCCTCCGACAGTGCAGCGCTCCCTCAGTACTGACCCTCCGACAGTATGGAGCTCCCTCAGTACTGCCCCTCCGACAGTGCGGCGCTCCCTCAGTACCGCCCCTCCGACAGTGCGGCGCTCCCTCAGTCCTGCCCCTCCGACAGTGCGGCGCTCCCTCAGTACTGACCCTCCGACAGTGCCAGCGCTCCCTCAGTACTGACCCTCCGACAGTATGGTGCTCCCTCAGTACTGCCCCTCCGACAGTGCGGCGCTCCCTCAGTACCGCCCCTCCGACAGTGCGGCGCTCCCTCAGTACCGCCCCTCCGACAGTGCGGCGCTCCCTCAGCACTGACCCTCCGACAGTGCCACGCTCCCTCAGTACCGCCCCTCCGACAGTGCGGCGCTCCCTCAGCACTGCCCCTCCGACAGTGCGGCGCTCCCTCAGTACCGCCCCTCCGACAGTGCGGCACTCCCTCAGCACTGCCCCTCCGACAGTGCGGCGCTCCCTCAGTACTGCACTGAAGGGTCATTCTGGATTACGAGCTCAAGTCTCTGGAGTGAGACTTGAACCTACAACCTTCTGACTGAGGGGAGTGTGATACCCACGGAGCCATGGCTGTCACTAAATAAGCGTGTGAAATATAAACATAATTAAGATATGAAGACCATCCAAATACAGAAAGTGTTGCTGGAATGATTAGAGAAAACCCCCGAACTGTGTGCACGGTGACGTGGTATCGCGAGATTCCTACAGTATCCAGCGTGAGCAGCCACTCGCCCCGATTACCTGGAACTCCGCGGTGTTGTTTGAGATGGCGTTGACGTTCGGCAGCGACCCACCGTAATACGGCCCTCGCGTCTGCGACAGGCGGAGCTGGTGCACCTTCTGAGCCTGTAACTGAGGGAGAAACACAACGTCAGCTTTAACTGGGCCAGATTGACACAGGAGCACAAAAAGCCAGCAGGGGCTGGTAGTCCCCAGTGCACGGTGGTGGGCAGGGGAGAAATAGATCATCTGGGGCAGTGAAACAAAAATGAACACAAGCAACCAGCGTGGCACAACATTCGCTCATTCTAAGGTACAGTGTCTGTGAATAAACACACACTCGTGTATACAGGATAGGTAGAGCATGGGTTACAGAGTAAAGCTCCCTCTACACTGTCCCATCAAACACTCCCAGGGCAGGTACAGCACGGGTTAGATACAGAGTAAAGCTCCCTCTACACTGTCCCATCAAACACTCCCAGGGCAGGGACAGCACGGGTTAGATACAGAGTAAAGCTCCCTCTACACTGTCCCATCAAACACTCCCAGGGCAGGTACAGCACGGGTTAGATACAGAGTAAAGCTCCCTCTACACTGTCCCATCAAACACTCCCAGGGCAGGTACAGCACGGGTTAGATACAGAGTAAAGCTCCCTCCACACTGTCCCATCAAACACGTAACCACCAGTACTGTACCCCAGTGTTATACAGTGACAGACCTGTACCCACCAGTACTGTACCCCAGTGTTATACAGTGACAGACCTGTACCCACCAGTACTGTACCCGTGTTATACTGACAGACCTGTACTCACCAGTACTGTACCCGTTATACAGCAACAGATCTGTGCCCACCAGTACTGTACCCCAGTCTTATTGACAGACCTGTACCCCCCAGTACAGTATCCGTGTTAGTGACAGACCTGTACCCACCAGTACTGTACCCAAGTTATACAGTGACAGACCTGTACCCACCAGTACTGTAGCCCAGTGTTATAGTGACAGACCTGTACCCACCAGTACTGTACCCCAGTGCTATACAGCAACAGACCTGTTCCAACCAGTACTGTACCCCAGCGTTATACAGTAACAGACCAGTACCCACCAGTACTGTACCCCAGTGTTATACAGTGACAGACCTGTACCCACCAGTACTGTACCTGTGTTATACAGTGACAGACCTGTACCCACCAGTACTGTCCCCCAGTATTATACGGTGACAGACCTGTACCCACCAGTACTGTAATCCAGTGTTACAGTGACAGACCTGTACCCACCAGTACTGTACCCGTGTTATAGTGACAGACCTGTACCCACCAGTACTGTACCACAGTGTTATATAGTGAAAGACCTGTACCCACCAGTACTGTACCCCAGTGTTATACAGTGACAGACCTGTACCCACCAGTACTGTACCCGTGTTATAGTGACAGACCTGTACCCACCAGTACTGTACCACAGTGTTATATAGTGACAGACCTGTACCCACCAGTACTGTACCCCAGTGTTATACAGTGACAGACCTGTACCCACCAGTACTGTACCCCAGTGTTATACAGTGACAGACCTGTACCCACCAGTACTGTATCCGTGTTATACAGTGACAGACCTGAACCCACCAGTACTGTATCCGTGCTATACAGTGACAGACCTCTACCCACCAGTACTGTAGCCCAGTGTTATAGTGACAGACCTGCACCCAGCAATACTGTACCCCAGTGTGATACAGTGACAGACCTGTACCAACCAGTACTGTACCCAGTGTTATACAGTGACAGACCTGTACCCACCAGTACTGTACCCCAGTGTTATAGTGACAGACCTGTACCCACCAGTACTGTACCCCAGTTATAGTGATAGACCTGTACCCACCAGTTCTGTACCCCAGTGCTATACAGCAACAGACCTGTACCAACCAGTACTGTACCCCAGCGTTATACAGTAACAGACCTGTACCCACCAGTACTGTACCCCAGTGTTATACAGTGACAGACCTCTACCCACCAGTACTGTACCCGTGTGAAACAGTGACAGACCTGTACCCACCAGCACTGTTCCCCAGTGTTATAAAGAGATAGACGTGTACCCACCAGTACTGTACCCCAGTGTTATAAAGTGACAGACCTGTACCCACCAGAACGGTACCCGTGTTATACAGTGATAGACCTGTACCCACCAGTACTGTACCCCAGTGCTATACAGCAACAGACCTGTACCCACCAGCACTGTACCCGTGTTATACAGTGACAGACCTGTACCCACCAGTACTGTACCACAGTGTTATATAGTGACAGACCTGTACCCACCAGTACTGTACCCCAGTGTTATACAGTGACAGACCTGTACCCACCAGTACTGTACCCCAGTGTTATACAGTGACAGATCTGTACCCACCAGTACTGTACCTCAGTGTTATACAGTGACAGACCTGTACCCACCAGTACAGTACCCGTGTTATACAGTGACAGACCTGTACCCACCAGTACTGTAGCCCAGTGTTATAGTGACAGACCTGTGCCCACCAGCACTGTACCCCAGTGTTATACAGTGACAGACCTGTACCCACCAGTACAGTACCCGTGTTATACAGTGACAGACCTGTACCCACCAGTACTGTACCCCAGTGTTATACAGTGACAGACCTGTACCAACCAGTACTGTACCCATGTTATACAGTAACAAACCTGTACCCAGCAGGACTATGCCCATGTTATAGAGACAGACCTGTACCCACCAGTACTGCACCCGTTATAGTGACAGACCTGTACCAACCAGTACTGTACCCCAATGTTAGTGACAGACCTGTACCCATTACAGTGCCAGACCTGTATCCACCAGTACTGTACCCATTATACAGTGACAGACCTGTACCCACCACTACTGTACCCCAGTTATATCGTGACAGACCTGCACCCACCAGTACTATACCAGTGTTATACAGTAACAGACCTGTATCCACCAGTACTTTACCCATATTTTACAGCGACAGACCTGTACCCACCAGCACTGTACCCGTGTTACAGTGACAGACCTGTACCCACCAGTACTGTACCCCAGTGTTATACAGTGACAGACCTGTACCCACCAGTACTGTACGCAAGTGTTATACAATGACAGACCTGAACCCACCTGTACTGTACCCCGGTGTTATACAGTGACAGACCTCTACCCACCAGTACTGTACCCGTGTGAAACAGTGACAGACCTGTACCCACCAGCACTGTTCCCCAGTGTTATAAAGAGATAGACGTGTACCCACCAGTACTGTACCTCAGTGTTATACAGTGACAGACCTGTACCCACCAGTACTGTACCCATGTTATACAGTGACAGACCTGTACCCACCAGTACTGTACCCGTGTTATACAGCAACAGATCTGTGCCCACCAGTACTGTACCCGTTATAGTGACAGACCTGTACCCACCAGTAGTGTACCCCAGTTATACAGTGACAGACCTGTACCCACCAGTACTGTACCCCAGTGCTATACAGCAACAGACCTGTACCAACCAGTACTGTACCCCAGTGTTAGTGACAGACCTGTACCCACCAGTACTGTACCCGTGTTATACAGTGACAGACCTGTACCCACCAGTACTGTCCCCCAGTATTATACAGTGACAGACCTGTACCCACCAGCACTGTACCCGTGTTATACAGTGACAGACCTGTACCCACCAGTACTGTACCACAGTGTTATATAGTGACAGACCTGTACCCACCAGTACTGTACCCCAGTGTTATACAGTGACAGACCTGTACCCACCAGTACAGTACCCGTGTTATACAGTGACAGACCTGTACCCACCAGTACTGTAGCCCAGTGTTATAGTGACAGACCTGTGCCCACCAGCACTGTACCCCAGTGTTATACAGCGACAGACCTGTACCCACCAGTACAGTACCCGTGTTATACAGTGACAGACCTGTACCCACCAGTACTGTACCCCAGTGTTATACAGTGACAGACCTGTACCCACCAGTACTGTACCAGTGCTGTACAGTAACAGACCTGTACCAACCAGTACTGTACCCATGTTATACAGTAACAAACCTGTACCCAGCAGGACTATACCCATGTTATAGAGACAGACCTGTACCCACCAGTACTGCACCCGTTATAGTGACAGACCTGTACCAACCAGTACTGTACCCCAATGTTAGTGACAGACCTGTACCCATTACAGTGCCAGACCTGTATCCACCAGTACTGTACCCATTATACAGTGACAGACCTGTACCCACCAGTACTGTACCCGTGCTATACAGCAACAGATGAGTACCCACCACTACTGTACCCCAGTTATATCGTGACAGACCTGTACCCACCAGTACTATACCAGTGTTATACAGTGACAGACCTGTACCCACCACTACTATACCAGTGTTATACAGTAACAGACCTGTACCCACCAGTACTGAACCCCAGTGTTATACAGTGACAGACCTGTACCCACCAGTACTGTACCCCAGTGCTATACGGCGACAGACCTGTACCCGAGAGAACTGTACCGCAGTGTTATACAGCGACAGACCTGTACCCACTAGTACTGTACCCCAGTGTTAGTGACAGACCTGTCCCCACCAGTACTGTACCCGTGTTATCGTGACAGACCTGTACCCACCAGTACTGTACCCCAGTGTTATACAGTGACAGACCTGTACCCACCAGTACTGTACCCCAGTTATAGTGATAGACCTGTACCCACCAGTTCTGTACCCCAGTGCTATACAGCAACAGACCTGTACCAACCAGTACTGTACCCCAGCGTTATACAGTAACAGACCTGTACCCACCAGTACTGTACCCGTGTTATACAGTGACAGACCTGTACCCACCAGTACTATACCAGTTTTATACAGTAACAGACCAGAATCCACCAGTGCTGTACCCCAGTGGTATACAGCGACAGACCTGTACCCACCAGCACTGTACCCCAGTGCTATACAGCGACAGACCTGTACCCACCAGTACTGTACGCAAGTGTTATACAATGACAGACCTGAACCCACCTGTACTGTACCCCGGTGTTATACAGTGACAGACCTCTACCCACCAGTACTGTACCCGTGTGAAACAGTGACAGACCTGTACCCACCAGCACTGTTCCCCAGTGTTATAAAGAGATAGACGTGTACCCACCAGTACTGTACCCCAGTGTTATACAGTGACAGACCTGTACCCACCAATACTGTACCCCAGTGTTATACAGTGACAGACCTGTACCTACCAGTACTGTACCCGTGTTATACAGTGACAGACCTGTACCCACCAGTACTGTACCCGTGTTATACAGTGACAGACCTGTACCCACCAATACTGTACCCCAGTGTTATACAGTGACAGACCTGTACCCACCAGTACTGTACCCATGTTATACAGTGACAGACCTTTACCCACCAGTACTGTACCCATGTTATACAGTGACAGACCTGTACCCACCAGTACTGTACCCCAGTCTTATTGACAGACCTGTACCCCCCAGTACAGTACCCGTTATACAGTGACAGACCTGTACCCACCAGTACTGTACCCCAGTTATACAGTGACAGACCTGTACCCACCAGTACTGTACCCCAGTGCTATACAGCAACAGACCTGTACCAACCAGTACTGTACCCCAGTGTTAGTGACAGACCTGTACCCACCAGTACTGTACCCGTGTTATACAGTGACAGACCTGTACCCACCAGTACTGTCCCCCAGTATTATACAGTGACAGACCTGTACCCACCAGTACAGTACCCGTGTTACATAGTGACAGATCTGTACCCACCAGTACTGTACCTCAGTGTTATACAGTGACAGACCTGTACCCACCAATACTGTACCCATTATACAGTGACAGACCTGTACCCAAAAGTACTGTACCCGTGCTATACAGCAACAGATGAGTACCCACCAGTACTGTACCCCAGTTATATCGTGACAGACCTGTACCCACCAGTACTATACCAGTGTTATACAGTAACAGACCTGTATCCACCAGTACTGTACCCATATTTTACAGCGACAGACCTGTACCCACCAGCACTGTACCCGTGTTACAGTGACAGACCTGTACCCACCAGTACTGTACCCCAGTGCTATACGGCGACAGACCTGTACCCGAGAGAACAGAGGCGGCGGACCTGGGTGGAGCGGCTGCGGCGAGGCGGAGGAGTCAAGAGGCGGCGGCGACCAGGTAGGCCCACAGAGGCGGCGGACCTGGGTGGAGCGGCTGCGGCGAGGCGGAGGAGTCAAGAGGCGGCGGCGACCAGGTAGGCCCACAGAGGCGGCGGACCTGGGTGGAGCGGCTGCGGCGAGGCGGAGGAGTCAAGAGGCGGCGGCGACCAGGTAGGCCCACAGAGGCTTTTAAAGTGCGGGACGCAGTGGTTGCTGGGTAGGTGATTAATTTTTACCTGTATATAAGTTGGGCGGTTCCTAAACCCGAGACACTACACTTGTAGTGTCCCCCACCCTTCCTCCTCCTCTAACCTAAAGGAGGTGAGTGACTATCAGGTAAGCTCTTTTTTGTTCTAGTTTAATCTGCAAGTTAGCTGGAGGGGATGGCAGGGGAGGCAGTGAAATGTTCCTCCTGCAGAATGTTTGAGGTGAGGGACGCCGTAGGTGTCCCTGCTGATTACACCTGTGGGAAGTGCACCCATCTCCAGCTCCTCGAAAACCGTGTTAGGGAACTGGAGCTGGAGCTGGATGAACTTCGGATCATTCGGGAGGCAGAGGAGGTCATAGATAGAAGCTTCAGGGATGTAATTACTCCAAAGCATGAAGATAGATGGGTGACGGTGAGAGGGGCTAGGAGGAAGCAGTCAGTGCAGGGATCCTCTGTGGTCGTTCCCCTCAGTAACAGGTATACCGCTTTGAATACTGTTGAGGAGGACGACTTACCAGTGGTAAGCCACGGTGACCGGATTTCCGGCGCTGGGTCCGTCGCTGTGGCTCAGAAGGGAAGGGGGGAGAGCAGGAGAGCAATAGTTATTGGGGACTCAATAGTCAGAGGGACAGATAGGAGGTTCTGTGGCAGCAAAAGAGACTCACGGATGGTATGTTGCCTCCCGGGTGCCAGGGTTCGTGACGTCTCGGACCGTGTTTTCAGAATCCTCAAAGGGGAAGGGGAACAATCACAAGTCGTGGTACACATCGGTACCAACGACATAGGTAGGAGAAGGGACGGGGATTTAAAACAGGAATTTAGGGAGCTAGGTTGGAAGCTGAGAGCCAGTACAAACCATGTTGTAATTTCTGGTTTGTTGCCGGTGCCACGTGCTAGCGAGTTGAGGAACAGGGAGAGAGTGCAGATAAACACGTGGCTGCAGGGATGGTGTAGGGGGGAGGGTTTCAGTTATGTGGATAATTGGAGCACATTCTGGGGAAGGTGGGACCTGTACAAACAGGACGGTTTGCACCTGAACCAGAGGGGCACCAATATCCTGGGAGGGAAATTTGCTACGGCTCTTCGGGGGGGTTTAAACTAATTTGTCAGGGGGATGGGAAAAAGGGCTGTAGTCCACGAGCCAGTGGTGAGTGTAGGGAGGTACTGAGGAGGGTATCAAGGTCGCAGGAATGTACCGGCAGACAGGAAGATGGCTTGAAGTGTGTCTACTTCAATGCAAGGAGCATCCGGAATAAGGTAGGAGACTTGGAGCGTGGATTGGTACTTGGGACTACGATGTGGTGGCCATTACGGAGACATGGTTAGAACAGGGACAGGAATGGTTGTTGGAAGTTCCGGGGTATAGATGTTTCAGTAAGAGTAGGGAAGTTGGTAAGAAAGGTGGAGGAGTAGCATTATTAATCAAGGATAGTTTAACAGCGGCAGAAAGGCAGTTCGAGGGGGATCTGCCGTCTGAGGTAATATGGGCTGAAGTTAGAAATAGGAAAGGAGCGGTCACGTTGTTAGGAGTTTTCTACAGGCCCCCAAATAGTAATAAAGATGTGGAGGAAGAAATTGCAAAGCAGATTATGAATAGGTGTGGAGGTCACAGAGTAGTTGTCATGGGTGACTTCAACTTTCCAAATATTGATTGGAACCTTTATAGGTCAAACAGTTCGGATGGGATAGTTTTTGCACAGTGTGTGCAGGAGGGTTTCCTGACACAATATGTGGATAGGCCGACAAGAGGTGGGGCCACGTTGGATTTGGTACTGGGTAATGAACCGGGCCTAGTGATTGATTTGTATGTGGGAGAGCACTTTGGAGATAGTGACCACAATTCGGTAACTTTCACTATTGCAATGGAGAGGGATAGGGCCATACGGCAGGGCAGGGTTTATAATTGGGGGAGGGGTAATTATGATGCGATTAGGCAAGAATTAGGGAGTATAAGATGGGAACAGAAACTATCAGGGAAAGGCACAAACGAAAAGTGGAGCTTTTTCATGGAGCAATTACTGCGTGTCCTTGATAGGTATGTCCCTGTCAGGCAGGGAGGAAATGGCCGAGTGAGAGAACCATGGTTCACAAAAGAGGTTGAATGTCTAGTCAAGAGGAAAAAGGAAGCGTATGTAAGGATGAGAAAACAAGGTTCAGTTGGGTCGATTGAGGGGTACAAGGTAGCAAGGAATGAGCTAAAAAAAGAGCTTAGGAGAGCTAGGAGGGGGCATGAGAAGTCCTTGGCGGGTCGGATCAAGAAAAACCCCAAGGCTTTTTACTCTTATGTGAGAAATAAAAGAATGACCAGGGTGAGGGTAGGGCCGGTCAAGGACAGTAGTGGGAACTTGTGCATGGAGTCAGAAGAGATAGGAGAGGTGATGAATGAATACTTTTCGTCAGTGTTCACCGAGGAGAGGGGCCATGTTCTTGAGGATGAGAGTGTGATAAAGGTGGATAGGCTGGAGGTGGTAGATGTTCTGAGGGAAGATGTTTTAGCAATTTTGAAGAACCTGAGGGTCGATAAGTCCCCTGGGCCAGATGGGATATATCCTAGGATTCTTTGGGAGGCAAGGGAGGAGATTGCAGAGCCTCTGGCTTTGATCTTTGGGTCCTCACTGTCCACGGGGATGGTGCCAGAGGACTGGAGAGTGGCGAATGTTGTTCCTCTCTTCAAGAAAGGAAATAGGAATGACCCTGGTAATTATAGGCCGGTTAGTCTTACTTCGGTGGTTGGTAAGATAATGGAAAAGGTCCTGAGGGATAGGATTTATGACCATTTGGAAAGGGGCAACTTAATCAGGGATAGTCAACACGGATTCGTGAAGGGTAAGTCTTGCCTAACAAATTTGATTGAATTCTTTGAGGAGGTAACTAAGTGTGTAGATGAAGGTAGAGCAGTTGATGTCGTATACATGGATTTTAGTAAGGCGTTTGATAAGGTTCCCCATGGTCGTCTCATGAAGAAAGTAAGGAGTTGTGGGATAGAGGGAAATTTGGCCGATTGGATAAGTAACTGGCTATCTCATAGAAGGCAGAGGGTGGTGGTGGATGGAACATTTTCGGACTGGAGACCAGTTACCAGCGGTGTGCCACAGGGGTCGGTGCTGGTCCTCTGCTGTTTGTGATTTTTATCAATGACTTGGAGGAGGGGACTGAAGGGTGGATCAGTAAATTTGCTGATGACACCAAGATTGGTGGAGTAGTGGATGAGGTGGAGGGCAGTTGTAGGCTGCAAAGAGACATTGATAGGATGCAGAGCTGGGCCGAAAAATGGCAGATGGAATTTAACCCTGATAAGTGCGAGGTGATTCATTTTGGTAGGGCAAATTTGAATAAGGATTACAGGGTCAACGGCAGGGTTCTGAGGAACGTGGAGGAGCAGAGGGATCTGGGGGTTCATATCCACAGATCTCTGAAGGTTGCCACTCAAGTGGATAGAGCAGTAAAGAAGGCCTATGGTGTGTTGGCGTTCATTAACAGAGGGTTTGAGTTTAAGAACCGTGAGGTTATGCTGCAACTGTACAGGACCTTGGTGAGACCACATTTGGAATATTGTGTGCAGTTCTGGTCACCTCACTATAGGAAGGACGTGGAAGCATTGGAAAGAGTGCAAAGGAGATTTACCAGGATGCTGCCTGGTTTGGGGGGGGAGGTCTTATGAGGAAAGATTGAGGGAGTTGGGGCTTTTCTCTTTAGAGCGGAGGAGGATGCGAGGCGACTTAATAGAGGTTTATAAGATGATGAGGGGGATAGATAGAGTGGATGTTCAGAGACTATTTCCTCGGGTAGAGGCAGCTGTTACAAGGGGGCATAACTATAAGGTGCATGGGGGGAGATATAGAGGGGATGTCCGAGGTAGATTCTTTACTCAGAGAGTGGTTGGGGTGTGGAATGGACTGCCTGCTGTGATAGTGGAGTCGGACACTTTAGGAACTTTCAAGCGGTTATTGGATAAGCACATGGAGCACACCAGAGTGATAGGGAGTGTGATAGCTTGATCTTGGTCTCGGACAATGCTCGGCACAACATCGAGGGCCGAAGGGCCTGTACTGTGCTGTACTGTTCTATGTATCTATGTATGTAACTGTACCGCAGTGTTATACAGTAACAGACCA
>JASTWF010002907.1:0-14534 GCA_030390025.1 Squalus acanthias | reverse complement strand
GGTGGGATATTGAAGGGTTCGGGGAGTGGGGGCGGGGGTTGGAGTGGGATTAGACTGGGTGGGATATTGAAGGGTTCGGGGAGTGGGGGCGGGGGGGGTGGAGTGGGATTAGACTGGGTGGGATATTGAAGGGTTCGGGGAGTGGGGGGTGGAGTGGGATTAGACTGGGTGGGATATTGAAGGATTCGGGGAGTGGGGGGTGGAGTGGGATTAGACTGGGTGGGATATTGAAGGGTTCGGGGACTGAGCGGGAGAGCGGGATTAGATTGGGTTTGATATTAAAGTGTATGGGGAGTGAGCGGGAGAGTGGGATTAGACTGGGTGGGATATTAAAGCGGTTGGGGAGTGAGCAGGGGAGTGGGATTAGACTGGGTGGGATATTGAAGGGTGTGGGGAGTGAGGGGGTGAGTGGGATTAGACTGGGTGGGATATTAAAGGGTTCAGGGAGTGGGGGGTGGAGTGGGATTAGACTGGGTGCGATATTAAAGGGTACGGGGAGTGAGCAGGGGAGTGGGATTCGACTAGGTGGGATATTGAAGGGTACGGGGAGTGAGCGGGAGAGTGGGATTAGACTGGGTGGGATATTGAAGGGTTCGGGGAGTGGGGGCGGGGGGGTGGAGTGGGATTAGACTGGGTGGGATATTGAAGGATTCGGGGAGTGGGGGGTGGAGTGGGATTAGACTGGGTGGGATATTGAAGGGTTCGGGGAGTGGGGGCAGGGGGGTGGAGTGGGATTAGACTGGGTGGGATATTGAAGGGTTCGGGGAGTGGGGGGTGGAGTGGGATTAGACTGGGTGGGATATTGAAGGGTTCGGGGAGTAGGGGCAGGGGGGTGGAGTGGGATTAGACTGGGTGGGATATTGAAGGGTTCGGGGAGTGGGGGCAGGGGTTGGAGTGGGATTAGACTGGGTGGGATATTGAAGGGTTCGGGTAGTGGGGGCGGGGGGTTGGACTGGGATTAGACTGGGTGGGATATTGAAGGGTTCGGGGAGTGAGCGGGAGAGTAGGATTAGACTGAGTGGGATATTGAAGGGTTCAGGGAGTGGGGGGTGGAGTGGGATTAGACTGGGTGGGATATTGAAGGGTTCGGGGAGTGGGGGCGGGGGGGGTGGAGTGGGATTAGACTGGGTAGGATATTGAAGGGTTCGGGGAGTGGGGGCGGGGGGGTGGAGTGGGATTAGACTGGGTGGGATATTGAAGGATTCGGGGAGTGGGGGGTGGAGTGGGATTAGACTGGGTGGGATATTGAAGGGTTCGGGGAGTGGGGGCAGGGGGGTGGAGTGGGATTAGACTGGGTGGGATATTGAAGGGTTCGGGGAGTAGGGGCAGGGGGGGTGCAGTGGGATTAGACTGGGTGGGATATTGAAGGGTTCGGGGAGTGGGGGCAGGGGTTGGAGTGGGATTAGACTGGGTGGAATATTGAAGGGTTCGGGTAGTGGGGGCGGGGGGTTGGAGTGGGATTAGACTGGGTGGGATATTGAAGGGTTCGGGGAGTGAGCGGGAGAGTAGGATTAGACTGAGTGGGATATTGAAGGGTTCAGGGAGTGGGGGGTGGAGTGGGATTAGACTGGGTGGGATATTGAAGGGTTCGGGGAGTGGGGGCGGGGGGGTGGAGTGGGATTAGACTGGGTAGGATATTGAAGGGTTCGGGGAGTGGGGGCGGGGGGGTGGAGTGGGATTAGACTGGGTGGGCTATTGAAGGATTCGGGGAGTGGGGGGTGGAGTGGGATTAGACTGGGTGGGATATTGAAGGGTTCGGGGAGTGGGGGCAGGGGGGGTGGAGTGGGATTAGACTGGGTGGGATATTGAAGGCTTCGGGGAGTGGGGGCGGGGGGTGGAGTGGGATTAGACTGGGTGGGATATTGAAGGGTTCGGGGAGTGGGGGCGGGGGGGGGTGGAGTGGGATTAGACTGGGTGGGATATTGAAGGGTTCGGGGAGTGGGGGGTGAAGTGGGATTAGACTGGGTGGGATATTGAAGGATTCGGGGAGTGGGGGGTGGAGTGGGATTAGACTGGGTGGGATATTGAAGGGTTCGGGGAGTGGGGGCAGGGGGGTGGAGTGGGATTAGACTGGGTGGGATATTGAAGGGTTCGGGGAGTGGGGGCAGGGGGGTGGAGTGGGATTAGACTGGGTGGGATATTGAAGGGTTCGGGGAGTGGGGGCAGGGGGGTGGAGTGGGATTAGACTGGGTGGGATATTGAAGGGTTCGGGGAGTGGAGGCAGGGGGGTGGAGTGGGATTAGACTGGGTGGGATATTGAAGGGTTCGGGGAGTGGGGGCAGGGGGGTGGAGTGGGATTAGACTGGGTGGGATATTGAAGGGTTCGGGGAGTGGGGGCGGGGGGGTGGAGTGGGATTAGACTGGGTGGGATATTGAAGGGTACGGGGAGTGAGCAGGGGAGTGGAGTGGGATTAGACTGGGTGGGATATTGAAGGGTTCGGGGAGTGGGGGGCTGGGGGGTGGAGTGGGATTAGACTGGGTGGGATATTGAAGGGTACGGGGAGTGAGCGGGAGAGTGGGATTAGACTGGGTGGGATATTGAAGGGTTCGGGTAGTGGGGGCGGGGGGGTGGGGTGGGATTAGACTGGGTAGGATATTGAAGGGTTCGGGGAGTGGGGGCGGGGGGGTGGAGTGGGATTAGACTGGGTGGGATATTGAAGGATTCGGGGAGTGGGGGGTGGAGTGGGATTAGACTGGGTGGGATATTGAAGGGTTCGGGGAGTGGGGGCAGGGGGGGTGGAGTGGGATTAGACTGGGTGGGATATTGAAGGTTTCGGGGAGTGGGGGCAGGGGGGTGGAGTGGGATTAGACTGGGGTGGGATATTGAAGGGTTCGGGGAGTGGGAGCAGGGGGGTGGAGTGGGATTAGACTGGGTGGGATATTGAAGGGTTCGGGGAGTGGGGGCAGGGGGGTGGAGTGGGATTAGACTGGGTGGGATATTGAAGGGTTCGGGGAGTGGGGGGTGGAGTGGGATTAGACTGGGTGGGATATTGAAGGGTTCGGGGAGTGGGGGGTGGAGTGGGATTAGACTGGGTGGGATATTGAAGGGTTCGGGGAGTGGGGGCAGGGGGGTGGAGTGGGATTAGACTGGGTGGGATATTGAAGGGTTCGGGGAGTGGGGGCAGGGGGGTGGAGTGGGATTAGACTGGGTGGGATATTGAAGGGTTCGGGGAGTGGGGGCAGGGGGGTGGAGTGGGATTAGACTGGGTGGGATATTGAATGGTTCGGGGAGTGGGGGCAGTGGGGTGGAGTGGGATTAGACTGGGTGGGATATTGATGGGTTCGGGGAGTGGGGGCAGGGGGGTGGAGTGGGATTAGACTGGGTGGGATATTGAAGGGTTCGGGGAGTGGGGGCGGGGGGGTGGAGTGGGATTAGACTGGGTGGGATATTGAAGGGTTCGGGGAGTGGGGGCAGGGGGGTGGAGTGGGATTAGACTGGGTGGGATATTGAAGGGTTCGGGGAGTGGGGGCAGGGGGGTGGAGTGGGATTAGACTGGGTGGGATATTGAAGGGTTCGGGGAGTGGGGGCGGGGGTTGGAGTGGGATTAGACTGGGTGGGATATTGAAGGGTTCGGGGAGTGGGGGCGGGGGGGTGGAGTGAGATTAGACTGGGTGGGATATTGAAGGGTTCGGGGAGTGGGGGGTGGAGTGGGATTAGACTGGGTGGGATATTGAAGGATTCGGGGAGTGGGGGGTGGAGTGGGATTAGACTGGGTGGGATATTGAAGGGTTCGGGGACTGAGCGGGAGAGCGGGATTAGATTGGGTTTGATATTAAAGTGTATGGGGAGTGAGCGGGAGAGTGGGATTAGACTGGGTGGGATATTAAAGCGGTTGGGGAGTGAGCAGGGGAGTGGGATTAGACTGGGTGGGATATTGAAGGGTGTGGGGAGTGAGGGGGTGAGTGGGATTAGACTGGGTGGGATATTAAAGGGTTCAGGGAGTGGGGGGTGGAGTGGGATTAGACTGGGTGCGATATTAAAGGGTACGGGGAGTGAGCAGGGGAGTGGGATTCGACTAGGTGGGATATTGAAGGGTACGGGGAGTGAGCGGGAGAGTGGGATTAGACTGGGTGGGATATTGAAGGGTTCGGGGAGTGGGGGCGGGGGGGTGGAGTGGGATTAGACTGGGTGGGATATTGAAGGGTTCGGGGAGTGGGGGCAGGGGGGTGGAGTGGGATTAGACTGGGTGGGATATTGAAGGGTTCGGGGAGTGGGGGGGTGAGTGGGATTAGACTGGGTGGGATATTGAAGGGTTCGGGGAGTGGGGGCAGGGGGGTGGAGTGGGATTAGACTGGGTGGGATATTGAAGGGTTCGGGGAGTGGGGGCAGGGGGGTGGAGTGGGATTAGACTGGGTGGGATATTGAAGGGTTCGGGGAGTGGGGGCAGGGGGGTGGAGTGGGATTAGACTGGGTGGGATATTGAATGATTCGGGGAGTGGGGGCAGTGGGGTGGAGTGGGATTAGACTGGGTGGGATATTGAAGGGTTCGGGGAGTGGGGGCAGGGGGGTGGAGTGGGATTAGACTGGGTGGGATATTGAAGGGTTCGGGGAGTGGGGGGGGGGGGGGTGGAGTGGGATTAGACTGGGTGGGATATTGAAGGGTTCGGGGAGTGGGGGCAGGGGGGTGGAGTGAGATTAGACTGGGTGGGATATTGAAGGGTTCGGGGAGTGGGGGCAGGGGGGTGGAGTGGGATTAGACTGGGTGGGATATTGAAGGGTTCGGGGAGTGGGGGCGGGGGTTGGAGTGGGATTAGACTGGGTGGGATATTGAAGGGTTCGGGGAGTGGGGGCGGGGGGGTGGAGTGAGATTAGACTGGGTGGGATATTGAAGGGTTCGGGGAGTGGGGGGTGGAGTGGGATTAGACTGGGTGGGATATTGAAGGATTCGGGGAGTGGGGGGTGGAGTGGGATTAGACTGGGTGGGATATTGAAGGGTTCGGGGACTGAGCGGGAGAGCGGGATTAGATTGGGTTTGATATTAAAGTGTATGGGGAGTGAGCGGGAGAGTGGGATTAGACTGGGTGGGATATTAAAGCGGTTGGGGAGTGAGCAGGGGAGTGGGATTAGACTGGGTGGGATATTGAAGGGTGTGGGGAGTGAGGGGGTGAGTGGGATTAGACTGGGTGGGATATTAAAGGGTTCAGGGAGTGGGGGGTGGAGTGGGATTAGACTGGGTGCGATATTAAAGGGTACGGGGAGTGAGCAGGGGAGTGGGATTCGACTAGGTGGGATATTGAAGGGTACGGGGAGTGAGCGGGAGAGTGGGATTAGACTGGGTGGGATATTGAAGGGTTCGGGGAGTGGGGGCGGGGGGGTGGAGTGGGATTAGACTGGGTGGGATATTGAAGGATTCGGGGAGTGGGGGGTGGAGTGGGATTAGACTGGGTGGGATATTGAAGGGTTCGGGGAGTGGGGGCAGGGGGGTGGAGTGGGATTAGACTGGGTGGGATATTGAAGGGTTCGGGGAGTGGGGGGTGGAGTGGGATTAGACTGGGTGGGATATTGAAGGGTTCGGGGAGTAGGGGCAGGGGGGTGGAGTGGGATTAGACTGGGTGGGATATTGAAGGGTTCGGGGAGTGGGGGCAGGGGTTGGAGTGGGATTAGACTGGGTGGGATATTGAAGGGTTCGGGTCGTGGGGGCGGGGGGTTGGAGTGGGATTAGACTGGGTGGGATATTGAAGGGTTCGGGGAGTGAGCGGGAGAGTAGGATTAGACTGAGTGGGATATTGAAGGGTTCAGGGAGTGGGGGGTGGAGTGGGATTAGACTGGGTGGGATATTGAAGGGTTCGGGGAGTGGGGGCGGGGGGGTGGAGTGGGATTAGACTGGGTAGGATATTGAAGGGTTCGGGGAGTGGGGGCGGGGGGGTGGAGTGGGATTAGACTGGGTGGGATATTGAAGGATTCGGGGAGTGGGGGGTGGAGTGGGATTAGACTGGGTGGGATATTGAAGGGTTCGGGGAGTGGGGGCAGGGGGGTGGAGTGGGATTAGACTGGGTGGGATATTGAAGGGGTCGGGGAGTAGGGGCAGGGGGGTGGAGTGGGATTAGACTGGGTGGGATATTGAAGGGTTCGGGGAGTGGGGGCAGGGGTTGGAGTGGGATTAGACTGGGTGGGATATTGAAGGGTTCGGGTAGTGGGGGCGGGGGGTTGGAGTGGGATTAGACTGGGTGGGATATTGAAGGGTTCGGGGAGTGAGCGGGAGAGTAGGATTAGACTGAGTGGGATATTGAAGGGTTCAGGGAGTGGGGGGTGGAGTGGGATTAGACTGGGTGGGATATTGAAGGGTTCGGGGAGTGGGGGCGGGGGGGTGGAGTGGGATTAGACTGGGTAGGATATTGAAGGGTTCGGGGAGTGGGGGCGGGGGGGGTGGAGTGGGATTAGACTGGGTGGGATATTGAAGGATTCGGGGAGTGGGGGGTGGAGTGGGATTAGACTGGGTGGGATATTGAAGGGTTCGGGGAGTGGGGGCAGGTGGGTGGAGTGAGATTAGACTGGGTGGGATATTGAAGGCTTCGGGGAGTGGGGGCGGGGGGGTGGAGTGGGATTAGACTGGGTGGGATATTGAAGGGTTCGGGGAGTGGGGGGGGGGGGGGGGTGGAGTGGGATTAGACTGGGTGGGATATTGAAGGTTTCGGGGAGTGGGGGGTGGAGTGGGATTAGACTGGGTGGGATATTGAAGGATTCGGGGAGTGGGGGGTGGAGTGGGATTAGACTGGGTGGGATATTGAAGGGTTCGGGGAGTGGGGGCAGGGGGGTGGAGTGGGATTAGACTGGGTGGGATATTGAAGGGTTCGGGGAGTGGGGGCAGGGGGGTGGAGTGGGATTAGACTGGGTGGGATATTGAAGGGTTCGGGGAGTGGGGGCAGGGGGGTGGAGTGGGATTAGACTGGGTGGGATATTGAAGGGTTCGGGGAGTGGGGGCAGGGGGGTGGAGTGGGATTAGACTGGGTGGGATATTGAAGGGTTCGGGGAGTGGGGGCAGGGGGGTGGAGTGGGATTAGACTGGGTGGGATATTGAAGGGTTCGGGGAGTGGGGGCAGGGGGGTGGAGTGGGATTAGACTGGGTGGGATATTGAAGGGTACGGGGAGTGAGCAGGGGAGTGGAGTGGGATTAGACTGGGTGGGATATTGAAGGGTTCGGGGAGTGGGGGCAGGGGGGTGGAGTGGGATTAGACTGGGTGGGATATTGAAGGGTACGGGGAGTGAGCGGGAGAGTGGGATTAGACTGGGTGGGATATTGAAGGGTTCGGGTAGTGGGGGCGGGGGGGGGTGGGGTGGGATTAGACTGGGTGGGATATTGAAGGGTTTGGAGAGTGGGGGCGGGGGGGTGGAGTGGGATTAGACTGGGTGGGATATTGAAGGGTACGGAGAGTGGGGGCAGGGGGGTGGAGTGGGATTAGACTGGGTGGGATATTGAAGGGTTCGGGGAGTGGGGGGTGGAGTGGGATTAGACTGGGTGGGATATTGAAGGGTTCGGGGAGTGGGGGGTGGAGTGGGATTAGACTGGGTGGGATATTGAAGGGTTCGGAGAGTGGGGGCAGGGGGGTGGAGTCGGATTAGACTGGGTGGTATATTGAAGGGTTCGGGGAGTGGGGGGTGGAGTGGGATTAGACTGGGTGGGATATTGAAGGGTTCGGAGAGTGGGGGCGGGGGGTGGAGTGGGATTAGACTGGGTGTGATATTGAAGGGTTCGGGGAGTGGGGGCAGGGGGGTGGAGTGGGATTAGACTGGGTGGGATATTGAAGGGTACGGGGAGTGGGGGCGGGGGGGTGGAGTGGGATTAGACTGGGTGGGATATTGAAGGGTTTGGAGAGTGGGGGCGGGGGGGTGGAGTGGGATTAGACTGGGTGGGATATTGAAGGGTACGGAGAGTGGGGGCAGGGGGGTGGAGTGGGATTAGACTGGGTGGGATATTGAAGGGTTCGGGGAGTGGGGGGTGGAGTGGGATTAGACTGGGTGGGATATTGAAGGGTTCGGGGAGTGGGGGGTGGAGTGGGATTAGACTGGGTGGGATATTGAAGGGTTCGGAGAGTGGGGGCAGGGGGGTGGAGTCGGATTAGACTGGGTGGTATATTGAAGGGTTCGGGGAGTGGGGGGTGGAGTGGGATTAGACTGGGTGGGATATTGAAGGGTTCGGAGAGTGGGGGCGGGGGGTGGAGTGGGATTAGACTGGGTGTGATATTGAAGGGTTCAGGGAGTGGGGGCAGGGGGGTGGAGTGGGATTAGACTGGGTGGGATATTGAAGGGTACGGGGAGTGGGGGCGGGGGGGTGGAGTGGGATTAGACTGGGTGGGATATTGAAGGGTACGGGGAGTGAGCGGGAGAGTGGGATTAGACTGGGTGGGATATTGATGGGTTCGGGGAGTGGGGGCAGGGGGGTGGAGTGGGATTAGACTGGGTGGGATATTGATGGGTTCGGGGAGTGGGGGCAGGGGGTGTAGTGGGATTAGACTGGGTGGGATATTGAAGGGTTCGGGGAGTGCGGGGTGGAGTGGGATTAGACTGGGTGGGATATTGAAGGGTTCGGGGAGTGGGGGCAGGGGGGTGGAGTGGGATTAGACTGGGTGGGATATTGATGGGTTCGGGGAGTGGGGGCAGGGGGTGTAGTGGGATTAGACTGGGTGGGATATTGAAGGGTTCGGGGAGTGGGGGCGGGGGGGGTGGAGTGGGATTAGAGTGGGTGGGATATTGAAGGGTTCGGGGAGTGGGGGGTGGAGTGGGATTAGACTGGGTGGGATATTGAAGGATTCGGGGAGTGGGGGGTGGAGTGGGATTAGACTGGGTGGGATATTGAAGGGTTCGGGGAGTGGGGGCAGGGGGGTGGAGTGGGATTAGACTGGGTGGGATATTGAAGGTTTCGGGGAGTGGGGGCAGGGGGGTGGAGTGGGATTAGACTGGGTGGGATATTGAAGGGTTCGGGGAGTGGGGGCAGGGGGGTGGAGTGGGATTAGACTGGGTGGGATATTGAAGGGTTCGGGGAGTGGGGGCAGGGGGGTGGAGTGGGATTAGACTGGGTGGGATATTGAAGGGTTCGGGGAGTGGGGGCAGGGGGGTGGAGTGGGATTAGACTGGGTGGGATATTGAAGGGTTCGGGGAGTGGGGGCGGTGGGGTGGAGTGGGATTAGACTGGGTGGGATATTGAAGGGTTCGGGGAGTGGGGGCAGGGGGGTGGAGTGGGATTAGACTGGGTGGGATATTGAAGGGTTCGGGGAGTGGGGGCAGGGGAGTGGAGTGGGATTAGACTGGGTGGGATATTGAAGGTTTCGGGGAGTGGGGGCGGGGGTTGGAGTGGGATTAGACTGGGTGGGATATTGAAGGGTTCGGGGAGTGGGGGCGGGGGGGTGGAGTGGGATTAGACTGGGTGGGATATTGAAGGGTTCGGGGAGTGGGGGCAGGGGGGTGGAGTGGGATTAGACTGGGTGGGATATTGAAGGGTTCGGGGAGTGGGGGCAGGGGGGTGGAGTGGGATTAGACTGGGTGGGATATTGAAGGGTTCGGGGAGTGGGGGCAGGGGGGTGGAGTGGGATTAGACTGGGTGGGATATTGAAGGGTTCGGGGAGTGGGGGCAGGGGGGTGGAGTGGGATTAGACTGGGTGGGATATTGAAGGGTTCGGGGAGTGGGGGCAGGGGGGTGGAGTGGGATTAGACTGGGTGGGATATTGAAGGGTTCGGGGAGTGGGGGCAGGGGGGTGGAGTGGGATTAGACTGGGTGGGATATTGAAGGGTACGGGGAGTGAGCAGGGGAGTGGAGTGGATTAGACTGGGTGGGATATTGAAGGGTTCGGGGAGTGGGGGCAGGGGGGTGGAGTGGGATTAGACTGGGTGGGATATTGAAGGGTACGGGGAGTGAGCGGGAGAGTGTGATTAGACTGGGTGGGATATTGAAGGGTTCGGGTAGTGGGGGCGGGGGGGTGGGGTGGGATTAGACTGGGTGGGATATTGAAGGGTTTGGAGAGTGGGGGCGGGGGGGTGGAGTGGGATTAGACTGGGTGGGATATTGAAGGGTACGGAGAGTGGGGGCAGGGGGGTGGAGTGGGATTAGACTGGGTGGGATATTGAAGGGTTCGGGGAGTGGGGGGTGGAGTGGGATTAGACTGGGTGGGATATTGAAGGGTTCGGGGAGTGGGGGGTGGAGTGGGATTAGACTGGGTGGGATATTGAAGGGTTCGGAGAGTGGGGGCAGGGGGGTGGAGTCGGATTAGACTGGGTGGTATATTGAAGGGTTCGGGGAGTGGGGGGTGGAGTGGGATTAGACTGGGTGGGATATTGAAGGGTTCGGAGAGTGGGGGCGGGGGGTGGAGTGGGATTAGACTGGGTGTGATATTGAAGGGTTCGGGGAGTGGGGGCAGGGGGGTGGAGTGGGATTAGACTGGGTGGGATATTGAAGGGTACGGGGAGTGGGGGCGGGGGGGGTGGAGTGGGATTAGACTGGGTGGGATATTGAAGGGTTTGGAGAGTGGGGGCGGGGGGGTGGAGTGGGATTAGACTGGGTGGGATATTGAAGGGTACGGAGAGTGGGGGCAGGGGGGTGGAGTGGGATTAGACTGGGTGGGATATTGAAGGGTTCGGGGAGTGGGGGGGTGGAGTGGGATTAGACTGGGTGGGATATTGAAGGGTTCGGGGAGTGGGGGGTGGAGTGGGATTAGACTGGGTGGGATATTGAAGGGTTCGGAGAGTGGGGGCAGGGGGGTGGAGTCGGATTAGACTGGGTGGTATATTGAAGGGTTCGGGGAGTGGGGGGTGGAGTGGGATTAGACTGGGTGGGATATTGAAGGGTTCGGAGAGTGGGGCGGGGGGTGGAGTGGGATTAGACTGGGTGTGATATTGAAGGGTTCGGGGAGTGGGGGCAGGGGGGTGGAGTGGGATTAGACTGGGTGGGATATTGAAGGGTACGGGGAGTGGGGGCGGGGGGGTGGAGTGGGATTAGACTGGGTGGGATATTGAAGGGTACGGGGAGTGAGCGGGAGAGTGGGATTAGACTGGGTGGGATATTGATGGGTTCGGGGAGTGGGGGCAGGGGGGTGGAGTGGGATTAGACTGGGTGGGATATTGATGGGTTCGGGGAGTGGGGGCAGGGGGTGTAGTGGGATTAGACTGGGTGGGATATTGAAGGGTTCGGGGAGTGGGGGGTGGAGTGGGATTAGACTGGGTGGGATATTGAAGGGTTCGGGGAGTGGGGGCAGGGGGGTGGAGTGGGATTAGACTGGGTGGGATATTGATGGGTTCGGGGAGTGGGGGCAGGGGGTGTAGTGGGATTAGACTGGGTGGGATATTGAAGGGTTCGGGGAGTGGGGGCGGGGGGGGTGGAGTGGGATTAGAGTGGGTGGGATATTGAAGGGTTCGGGGAGTGGGGGGTGGAGTGGGATTAGACTGGGTGGGATATTGAAGGATTCGGGGAGTGGGGGGTGGAGTGGGATTAGACTGGGTGGGATATTGAAGGGTTCGGGGAGTGGGGGCAGGGGGGTGGAGTGGGATTAGACTGGGTGGGATATTGAAGGTTTCGGGGAGTGGGGGCAGGGGGGTGGAGTGGGATTAGACTGGGTGGGATATTGAAGGGTTCGGGGAGTGGGGGCAGGGGGTGGAGTGGGATTAGACTGGGTGGATATTGAAGGGTTCGGGGAGTGGGGGCAGGGGGGTGGAGTGGGATTAGACTGGGTGGGATATTGAAGGGTTCGGGGAGTGGGGGCAGGGGGGTGGAGTGGGATTAGACTGGGTGGGATATTGAAGGGTTCGGGGGAGTGGGGGCGGTGGGGTGGAGTGGGATTAGACTGGGTGGGATATTGAAGGGTTCGGGGAGTGGGGGCAGGGGGGTGGAGTGGGATTAGACTGGGTGGGATATTGAAGAATTCGGGGAGTGGGGGCAGGGGAGTGGAGTGGGATTAGACTGGGTGGGATATTGAAGGTTTCGGGGAGTGGGGGCGGGGGTTGGAGTGGGATTAGACTGGGTGGGATATTGAAGGGTTCGGGGAGTGGGGGCGGGGGGGTGGAGTGGGATTAGACTGGGTGGGATATTGAAGGGTTCGGGGAGTGGGGGGTGGAGTGGGATTAGACTGGGTGGGATATTGAAGGATTCGGGGAGTGGGGGGTGGAGTGGGATTAGACTGGGTGGGATATTGAAGGGTTCGGGGACTGAGCGGGAGAGCGGGATTAGATTGGGTTTGATATTAAAGTGTATGGGGAGTGAGCGGGAGAGTGGGATTAGACTGGGTGGGATATTAAAGCGGTTGGGGAGTGAGCAGGGGAGTGGGATTAGACTGGGTAGGATATTGAAGGGTGTGGGGAGTGAGGGGGTGAGTGGGATTAGACTGGGTGGGATATTAAAGGGTTCGGGGAGTGGGGGCGGGGGGGTGGAGTGGGATTAGACTGGGTGGGATATTGAAGGATTCGGGGAGTGGGGGGTGGTGTGGATTAGACTGGGTGGGATATTGAAGGGTTCGGGGAGTGGGGGCAGGGGGGTGGAGTGGGATTAGACTGGGTGGGATATTGAAGGGTTCGGGGAGTGGGGGGTGGAGTGGGATTAGACTGGGTGGGATATTGAAGGGTTCGGGGAGTAGGGGCAGGGGGGTGGAGTGGGATTAGACTGGGTGGGATATTGAAGGGTTCGGGGAGTGGGGGCAGGGGGGTGGAGTGGGATTAGACTGGGTGGGATATTGAAGGGTTCGGGGAGTGGGGGCAGGGGTTGGAGTGGGATTAGACTGGGTGGGATATTGAAGGGTTCGGGTAGTGGGGGCGGGGGGTTGGAGTGGGATTAGACTGGGTGGGATATTGAAGGGTTCGGGGAGTGAGCGGGAGAGTGGGATTAGACTGAGTGGGATATTGAAGGGTTCAGGGAGTGGGGGGTGGAGTGGGATTAGACTGGGTGGGATATTGAAGGGTTCGGGGAGTGGGGGCGGGGGGGTGGAGTGGGATTAGACTGGGTGGGATATTGAAGGGTTCGGGGAGTGGGGGGTGGAGTGGGATTAGACTGGGTGGGATATTGAAGGATTCGGGGAGTGGGGGGTGGAGTGGGATTAGACTGGGTGGGATATTGAAGGGTTCGGGGACTGAGCGGGAGAGCGGGATTAGATTGGGTTTGATATTAAAGTGTATGGGGAGTGAGCGGGAGAGTGGGATTAGACTGGGTGGGATATTAAAGCGGTTGGGGAGTGAGCAGGGGAGTGGGATTAGACTGGGTAGGATATTGAAGGGTGTGGGGAGTGAGGGGGTGAGTGGGATTAGACTGGGTGGGATATTGAAGGGTTCGGGGAGTGGGGGCAGGGGTGGAGTTTGATTAGACTGGGTGGGATATTGAAGGGTACGGGGAGTGGGGGCGGGGGGGGTGGAGTGGGATTAGGCTGGGTGGGATATTGAAGGGTACGGGGAGTGAGCGGGAGAGTGGGATTAGACTGGGTGGGATATTGAAGGGTTCGGGGAGTGGGGGCGGGGGGTGGAGTGGGATTAGACTGGGTGGGATATTGAAGGGTACGGGGCGTGGGGGCGGTGGGGTGGAGTGGGATTAGACTGGGTGGGATATTGAAGGGTTCGGGGAGTGGGGGGTGGAGTGGGATTAGACTGGGTGGGATATTGAAGGGTTCGGGGAGTGGGGGCGGGGGGTGGAGTGGGATTAGACTGGGTGGGATATTGAAGGGTTCGGGTAGTGGGGGCGGGGGGGTGGAGTGGGATTAGACTGGGTGGGATATTGAAGGGTTCGGGGAGTGGGGGCGGGGGGGTGGAGTGGGATTAGACTGGGTGGGATATTGAAGGGTTCGGGGAGTGGGGGCGGGGGGTGGAGTGGGATTAGACTGGGTGGGATATTAAAGGGTTCGGGGAGTGGGGGGTGGAGTGGGATTAGACTGGGTGGGATATTGAAGGGTACGGGGAGTGGGGGAGTGGGGGAGTGGGGGCAGGGGGGTGGAGTCGGATTAGACTGGGTGGAGATATTGAAGGGTGTGGGGAGTGAGGGGTGGAGTGGGATTAAACTGGGTGGGATATTGAAGGGTTCGGGGAGTGGGGGCGGGGGGTGGAGTGGGATTAGACTGGGTGGGATATTGAAGGGTTCGGGGAGTGGGGGCAGCGTGGTGGAGTGGGATTAGACTGGGTGGAGATATTGAAGGGTGTGGGGAGTGAGGGGTGGAGTGGGATTAGACTGGGTGGGATATTAAAGGGTATGGGGGCACGGGGGTGGAGTGGGATTAGACTGGGTGGGATATTGAAGGGTTCGGGGAGTAGGGGCGGGGAGGTGGAGTGGGATTAGACTGGGTGGGATATTGAAGGGTTCGGGGAGTGGGGGCACGGGGGTGGAGTGGGATTAGACTGGGTGGGATATTGAAGGGTTCGGGAAGTGGGGGCGGGGAGGTGGAGTGGGATTAGACTGGGTGGGATATTGAAGGGTACGGGGAGTGAGCGGGAGAGTGGGATTAGACTGGGTGGAGATATTGAAGGGTTCGGGGAGTGGGGGCAGGGGATGGAGTGGGATTAGACTGGGTGGGAAATTGAAGGGTTCGGGGAGTGGGGGCGGGGGGGTGGAGTGGGGGCGGGGGGGTGGGATATTGAA
>JASTWF010002906.1:0-14543 GCA_030390025.1 Squalus acanthias | reverse complement strand
CTCTCTCTCACAACTGACGCTCTCTCTCACACTGACTCTCCTCTCACACTGACTCTCTCTCACACAGACTCTCTCTCTCTCACACTGACTCTCTCCTCCACATGACTCTCTCTCACACTGACGCTCTCTCTCACACTGACTCTCTCTCTCTCACTGACGTCTCTCTCACACTGACTCTCTCTCACAGCCTCTCACACATGACGTCTCTCAACCTGACTCTCTCTCTCACACTGACTCTCTCTCTCACCACTGACGCTCTCTCACACTGACTCTCTCTCACACTGACTCTCTCTCTCACTGACGCTCTCTCTCACATGACTCTCTCTCACACTGACTCTCTCTCTCACACTGACGCTCTCTCTCACACTGACGCTCTCTCTCACACTGACGCTCACTCCTCACACTGACGCTCTCTCTCACACTGACGCTCTCTCTCACACTGACTCTCTCTCACACTGACGCTCTCTCTCACACTGACTCTCTCTCACACTGACGCTCTCTCTCACACTGACTCTCTCTCACACTGACTCTCTCTCACACTGACGCTCTCTCTCACACTGATCTCTCACACTGACTCTCTCTCTCACACTGACGCTCTCTCTCACACTGACGCTCTCTCACACTGAACTCTCTCTCACACTGACTCTCTCTCTCACACTGACTCTCTCTCACACTGACGCTCTCTCTCACACTGACTCTCTCTCACACTGACTCTCTCTCACACTGACTCTCTCTCACACTGACTCTCTCTCACACTGACTCTCTCTCTCACACTGACTCTCTCTCACACTGACTCTCTCTCTCACTGACTCTCTCTCACATGACGCTCTCTCTCACACTGACTCTCTCTCACACTGACGCTCTCTCTCACACTGACTCTCTCTCACACTGACTCTCTCTCTCACACTGACTCTCTCTCACACTGACTCTCTCTCACACTGACTCTCTCTCACACTGACTCTCTCTCTCACACTGACTCTCTCTCACACTGACTCTCTCTCTCACACTGACTCTCTCTCACACTGACGCTCTCTCTCACACTGACGCTCTCTCTCACACTGACTCTCTCTCTCACACTGACTCTCTCTCACACTGACGCTCTCTCTCACACTGACTCTCTCTCACACTGACGCTCTCTCACACACTGACGCTCTCTCTCACACTGACGCTCTCTCACACTGACTCTCTCTCACACTGACTCTCTCTCACACTGACTCTCTCTCACACTGACTCTCTCTCTCACACTGACGCTCTCTCTCACACTGACGCTCTCTCTCACACTGACTCTCTCTCACACTGACGCTCTCTCTCACACTGACTCTCTCTCACACTGACTCTCTCTCACACTGACTCTCTCTCACACTGACTCTCTCTCACACTGACTCTCTCTCACACTGACGCTCTCTCTCACACTGACTCTCTCTCTCACTGACTCTCTCACACTGACTCTCTCTCACACTGACGCTCTCTCACTGACGCTCTCTCTCACACTGACGCTCTCTCTCACACTGACTCTCTCTCACACTGACTCTCTCACACTGACTCTCTCTCACACTGACTCTCTCTCACACTGACTCTCTCTCTCACTGACGCTCTCTCTCACACTGACTCTCTCTCACACTGACTCTCTCACACTGACTCTCTCTCTCACACTGACGCTCTCTCACACTGACGCTCTCTCTCACACTGACTCTCTCTCACACTGACTCTCTCTCACACTGACTCTCTCTCACACTGACTCTCTCTCACACTGACGCTCTCTCACACTGACGCTCTCTCCACACTGACGCTTCTCTCACACTGACTCTCTCTCACACTGACTCTCTCTCACACTGACTCTCTCTCACACTGACTCTCTCACACTGACTCTCTCTCACACTGACGCTCTCTCTCACACTGATCTCTCTCACACTGACTCTCTCACACATGACGCTCTCTCACTGACTCTCTCTCACCTGGACTCTCTCTCTCTCACACTGACGCTCTCTCACACTGCGTCACAACCTGACTCTCTCTCTCCACATGACTCTCTCTCTCTCACTGACTCTCTCTCTCACACTGACTCTCACTCTCACAATGACGCTTCTCTCTCCACACATGGACTCTCTCTCTCACGCTGACTCTCTCTCTCACACTGACTCTCTCTCTCACACTGACTCTCTCTCTCACCCACTGACTCTACTCTCTCACACATGACTCTCTCTCACACACTGACGCTCTCTCAACACTGACTCTCTCTCTCACACTGACTCTCTCAACGACTGACTCTCTCCTCACCACTGACTCTCTCTCTCACACCTGCCTCTCTCTCACACACTAGACTCTCTCTCTCACCACATGACTACTCTCTCTCACACTGACTCCCTCTCTCACACTGACGCTCTCTCTCCACATGACTCTCTCTCTACACTGACTCTCTCACACACTGATCTCTCTCTCCCCCCCTACCCCCCCGACTCTCTCTCTCACACTGACTCTCTCACACACACTGACTCTCTCTCTCACACTGACTCTCTCTCACACATGACTCTCCTCTCTCACACTGACTCTCTCTCACAACTGACCTCTCTCTCACCACTGACTCTCTCTCTCACATGACCTGCTCTCACTACACTGACTCTCTCTCACACTGACTCTCTCTCACCCAACTGACGGCTCTCTCACCACTGACTCACCCTCACACTGACTCCTGCTCTCTCACACTGACTCTCTCACACACTGACTCTCTCTCACACTGACTCTCTCACTCACACTGACTTCTCTCTCTCACACTGACTCTCTCTCTCACACTGACTCTCTCTCACACTGACTCTCTCTCACACTGACTCTCTCTCTCACACTGACTCCTCTCACACTGACTCTCTCTCACACTGACTCTCTCTCTCACACTGACTCTCTCTCTCACACTGGACTCTCTCACACTGACTCTCTCTCTCACACTGACGCTCTCTCTCACACTGACGCTCTCTCTCACACTGACGCTCTCTCTCACCACTGACTCTCTCTCACACTGACTCTCTCTCACACTGACTCTCTCTCTCACACTGACTCTCTCTCACACTGACTCTCTCTCACACTGACTCTCTCTCACACTGACGCTCTCTCTCACACTGACTCTCTCTCTCACACTGACTCTCTCTCACCACTGACTCTCTCTCCACACTGACTCTCTCTCTCACACTGACTCTCTCTCACACTGACTCTCTCTCACCACTTACTCTCTCTCACACTGACTCTCTCTCACACTGACTCTCTCTCTCACACTGACGCTCTCTCTCACACTGACGCTCTCTCTCACACTGACTCTCTCTCACACTGACGCTCTCTCTCACACTGACGCTCTCTCTCACACTGACGCTCTCTCTCACACTGACGCTCTCTCTCACACTGACGCTCTCTCTCACACTGTTCACGCTCTCTCTCACACTGACTCTCTCTCTCACACTGACTCTCTCTCACACTGACTCTCTCTCACACTGACGCTCTCTCTCACACTGACTCTCTCTCACACTGACTCTCTCTCACACTGACTCTCTCACACTGACTCTCTCTCTCACACTGACTCTCTCTCACACTGACGCTCTCTCACACTGACGCTCTCTCTCACACTGACGCTCTCTTCACACTGACGCTCTCTCTCACACTGACTCTCTCTCTCACACTGACGCTCTCTCTCTCACACTGACTCTCTCTCACACTGACTCTCTCTCACACTGACGCTCTCTCTCACACTGACTCTCTCTCACACTGACTCTCTCTCTCACACTGACTCTCTCTCTCACACTGACGCTCTCTCACACTGACACTCTCTCTCACACTGACTCTCTCTCTCACACTGACGCTCTCTCTCACACTGACTCTCTCTCTCACTCTGATGCTCTCTCCACACTGACTCTCTCTCTCACACTGACTCTCTCTCACACTGATCCTCTCTCACACTGACCTCTCTCTCTCACACTGACGCTCTCTCACACTGACGCTCTCTCTCACACTGACTCTCTCTCTCACACTGACTCTTTCTCTCACACTGACCTCTCTCTCTCACACCTGACGCTCTCTCTCTCACTCGGCCTCTCTCTCACACTGACTCTCTCTCTCACACTGACTCTCTCTCACACTGACTCTCTCTCACACTGACTCTCTCTCACACTGACGCTCTCTCACACTGACTCTCTCTCTCTCACTGACGCTCTCTCACACTGACTCTCTCTCTCACACTGACTCTCTCTCTCACACTGACTCTCTCTCACACTGACTCTCCTCCTCACACTGACTCTTCTCTCACACTGACTCTCTCTCAACACTGACTCTCTCTCACACTGACGCTCTCTCTCACACTGACTCTCTCTCTCACACTGACTCTCTCTCACACTGACTCTCTCTCTCACACTGACTCTCTCTCACACTGACTCTCTCTCACACTGACTCCTCCTCTCACACTGACTCTCTCTCACACCTGACTCTCTCTCACACTGACTCTCTCTCTCACACTGACTCTCTCTCTCACACTGCCTCTCTCACACTGACTCTCTCTCTCACACTGACGCTCTCTCTCCCACTGACTCTCTCTCACACTGACTCTCTCCTCACACTGACTCTCTCTCTCACACTGACTCTCTCTCACACTGACTCTCTCTCTCACACTGACTCTCTCTCACACTGACGCTCTCTCTCACACTGACTCTCTCTCACACTGACTCTCTCTCACACTGACTCTCTCTCACCACTGACTCTCTCTCACACTGACTCTCTCTCACACTGAGCTCTCTCTCACACTGACGCTCTCTCTCACACTGACTCTCTCTCTCACCCCTGACTCTCTCTCTCACACTGACTCTCTCTCACACTGACGCTCTCTCTCACACTGACTCTCTCTCTCAACCTGACTCTCTCTCTCACACTGACTCTCTCTCACACTGACTCTCTCTCTCACACTGACTCTCTCTCACACTGACGCTCTCTCTCACACTGACTCTCTCTCACACTGACTCTCTCTCACACTGACTCTCTCTCACACTGACTCTCTCTCACACTGACTCTCTCTCACACTGACTCTCTCTCACACTGACCTCTCTCTCACACTGACTCTCTCTCACACTGACTCTCTCTCTCACACTGACTCTCTCTCTCACACTGACTCTCTCTCACACTGACGCTCTCTCTCACACTGACTCTCTCTCACACTGACTCTCTCTCTCACACTGACTCTCTCTCACACACTGACTCTCTCTCACACTGACTCTCTCTCTCACACTGACCTCTCTCTCACACTGACGCTCTCTCTCACACTGACTCTCTCTCACACTGACTCTCTCTCACACTGACGCTCTCTCACACTGACGCTCTCTCTCACACTGACTCTCTCTCACACTGACTCTCTCTCTCACACTGACTCTCTCTCACACTGACTCTCTCTCACACTGACTCTCTCTCACACTGACTCTCTCTCTCACACTGACGCTCTCTCTCACACTGACTCTCTCTCACACTGACTCTCTCTCTCACACTGACGCTCTCTCTCACACTGACTCTCTCTCACACTGACGCTCTCTCACTCACTGATCTCTCTACACTGACGCTCTCTCTCTCACTGACGCTCTCTCTCACACTGACTCTCTTCACCACTGACGCTCTCTCTCACACTGACGCTCTCTCTCACACTGACTCTCTCTCACACTGACGCTCTCTCTCACAACTCGACGCTCTCTCTCTCATGACGCTCTCTCACACTGACGCTCTCTCTCACACTGACGCTCTCTCTCACATGACGCTCTCTCTACACTGACGCTCGTCTCTCACACTGACGCTCTCTCTCTCACTGGACTCTCTCACACATGACGCTCTCTCGCTCACTGACGCTCTCTCTCTCACTGACGTATTCTCTCACACTGACGCTTCTCTCTCACTGACGCTTTCTCTCACATGACGCTCTCTCACACATGACGCTCTCTCTCACTATTGTACGCTCTCTCTCTCACACTGACGCTCTCTCTCTCACACTGACGCTCTCTCTTCACACTGAGGCTCTCTCTCTCACACATGACGCTCTCTCTCTCACACTGACGCTCTCTCTCACACTGACCTCTCTCTCACACTGACTCTCTCTCACACTGACTCTCTCTCACACTGACGCTCTCTCTCACACTGACTCTCTCTCTCACACTGACTCTCTCTCACACTGACGCTCTCTCTCACACTGACTCTCTCTCACACTGACTCTCTCTCACACTGACTCTCTCTCACACTGACGCTCTCTCACACTGACTCTCTCTCTCACACTGACTCTCTCTCACACTGACTCTCTCTCTCACACTGACTCTCTCTCACACTGACGCTCTCTCTCACACTGACTCTCTCTCACACTGACGCTCTCTCTCACACTGACTCTCTCTCACACTGACTCCTCTCTCACACTGACTCTCTCTCACACTGACGCTCTCTCACACTGACTCTCTCTCACACTGACTCTCTCTGCTCCTCTCTCACACTGACCTCTCTCTCACACTGACCTCTCTCTCACACTGACTCTCTCTCACACTGACGCTCTCTCTCACACTGACTCTCTCACACTGACTCTCTCTCTCACACTGACGCTCTCTCTCACACTGACCTCTCTCTCACACTGACGCTCTCTCTCACACTGGTTCTCTCACTGACTCTCTCACACTGACGCTCTCTCTCACACTGACTCTCTCTCACACTGACGCTCTCTCTCACACTGACTCTCTCTCTCACACTGACTCTCTCTCACACTGACTCTCTCTCACACTGACGCTCTCTCTCACACTGACTCTCTCTCACACTGACGCTCTCTCTCACCTGACTCTCTCACACACTGACCTCTCTCTCACACTGAGCTCTCTCACACTGACCTCTCTCTCACACTGACGCTCTCTCTCACACTGACGCTCTCTCTCACACTGACTCTCTCTCTCACACTGACGCTCTCTCTCACACTGACTCTCTCTCTCACACTGACGCTCTCTCTCACACTGACGCTCTCTCTCACACTGACGCTCTCTCACACTGACTCTCTCTCTCACACTGACGCTCTCTCACACTGACGCTCTCTCTCACACTGACGCTCTCTCTCACACTGACCTCTCTCTCACACTGACGCTCCTCTCTCACACTGACGCTCTCTCTCACACTGACGCTCTCTCTCACACTGACTCTCTCATCTCACACTGACTCTCTCTCACACTGACGCTCCTCTCACACTGACGCTCTCTAACACTGACTCTCTCTCTCACACTGACTCTCTCTCTCACACTGACTCTCGCTCTCTCACTGACTCTCTCTCTCACACTGACTCTCTCTCTCACTGACTCTCTCTCACTGACTCTCCGCACACTGACTCTCTCACACTGACTCTTTCTCTCACACTGACTCTCTCTCACACTGACTCTCTCTCACACTGACGCTCTCTCTCACACTGACTCTCTCTCTCACACTGACTCACTCTCACACTGACTCTCTCTCACAACTGACTCTCTCTCACACTGACTCTCTCTCACACTGACTCTCTCTCACACTGACGCTCTCTCTCACACTGACTCTCTCTCACACTGACTCTCTCTCTCACACTGACTCTCTCTCTCACACTGACTCTCTCTCTCAACTGACTGCTCTCTCTCACACTGACTCTCTCTCTCACACTGACTCTCTCCTCACACTGACGCTCTCTCTCACACTGACGCTCTCTCTCACACTGACTCTCTCTCACACTGACCTCTCTCTCACATACTTGGACGCTTTCTCTCACACTGACTCTCTCTCTCACACTGACTCTCTCTCACACTGACTCTCTCTCTCACACTGACTCTCTCTCCACACTGACGCTCTCTCTCACAGTCTGACTCTCTCTCTCACACTGACTCTCTCTCTCACACTGACGCTCTCTCTCACACTGACGCTCTCTCTCACACTGACGCTCTCTCACACACTGACTCTCTCTCTCACACTGACTCTCTCTCACCACTGACTCTCTCTCTCACACTGACTCTCTCTCACACTGACTCTCTCTCACACTGACGCTCTCTCACACACTGACTCTCTCTCTCACACTGACTCTCTCTCACACTGACGCTCTCTCTCACACTGACTCTCTCTCACACTGACGCTCTCTCTCACACTGACGCTCTCTCTCACACTGACTCTCTCTCACACTGACTCTCTCTCACACTGACTCTCTCTCACACTGACGCTCTCTCTCACCACTGACTCTCTCTCACACTGACGCTCTCCTCTCACACTGACTCTCTCTCTCACACATGACTCTCTCTCACACTGACTCTCTCACACTGACGCTCTCTCACACTGACTCTCTCTCACACTGACGCTCTCTCTCACACTGACTCTCTCTCACACTGACTCTCTCTCTCACACTGACTCTCTCTCACACTGACTCTCTCTCACACTGACTCTCTCTCTCACACTGACTCTCTCTCTCACACTGACTCTCTCTCACACTGACGCTCTCTCTCACACTGACTCTCTCTCACACTGACGCTCTCTCTCACACTGACGCTCTCTCTCACACTGACTCTCTCTCTCACACTGACGCTCTCTCTCACACTGACCTCTCTCTCACACTGCTCTCTCTCACACTGACTCTCTCTCTCACACTGACTCTCTCTCACACTGACGCTCTCTCTCACACTGACTCTCTCTCACACTGACTCTCTCTCACACTGACTCTCTCTCTCACACTGACTCTCTCTCACACTGACTCTCTCTCACACTGACTCTCTCTCACACTGACCTCTCTCTCACACTGACTCTCTCTCACACTGACTCTCTCTCACACTGACGCTCTCTCTCACACTGACTCTCTCTCACACTGACTCTCTCTCACACTGACGCTCTCTCTCACACTGACTCTCTCTCACACTGACTCTCTCTCTCACACTGACTCTCTCTCACACTGACTCTCTCTCACACTGACGCTCTCTCTCACACTGACTCTCTCTCACACTGACTCTCTCTCTCACACTGACCTCTCTCTCACACTGACTCTCTCTCACACTGACTCTCTCTCTCACACTGACTCTCTCTCACACTGACTCTCTCTCACACTGACTCTCTCTCACACTGACTCTCTCTCACACTGACGCTCTCTCTCACACTGACGCTCTCTCTCACACTGACTCTCTCTCTCACACTGACGCTCTCTCTCACACTGACTCTCTCTCACACTGACGCTCTCTCTCACACTGACTCTCTCTCACACTGACTCTCTCTCACACTGACTCTCTCTCTCACACTGACTCTCTCTCTCACACTGACTCTCTCTCACACTGACTCTCTCTCACACTGACTCTCTCTCTCACACTGACTCTCTCTCACACTGACTCTCTCTCACACTGACTCTCTCTCACACTGACTCTCTCTCTCACACTGACTCTCTCTCACACTGACTCTCTCTCTCACACTGACTCTCTCTCTCACACTGACTCTCTCTCACACTGACTCTCTCTCACACTGACTCTCTCTCACACTGACTCTCTCTCACACTGACTCTCTCTCTCACACTGACGCTCTCTCTCACACTGACTCTCTCTCACACTGACTCTCTCTCACACTGACGCTCTCTCACACTGACGCTCTCTCACACTGACTCTCTCTCACACTGACTCTCTCTCACACTGACTCTCTCTCTCACACTGACTCTCTCTCTCACACTGACTCTCTCTCTCACACTGACTCTCTCTCACACTGACTCTCTCTCACACTGACTCTCTCTCTCACACTGACCTCTCTCTCACACTGACTCTCTCTCTCACACTGACTCTCTCTCACACTGACTCTCTCTCACACTGACTCTCTCTCTCACACTGACTCTCTCTCTCACACTGACGCTCTCTCTCACACTGACTCTCTCTCACACTGACTCTCTCTCACACTGACTCTCTCTCACACTGACTCTCTCTCACACTGACTCTCTCTCACACTGACTCTCTCTCACACTGACTCTCTCTCACACTGACGCTCTCTCTCACACTGACTCTCTCTCACACTGACTCTCTCTCACACTGACTCTCTCTCACACTGACTCTCTCTCACACTGACTCTCTCTCTCACACTGACTCTCTCTCTCACACTGACGCTCTCTCTCACACTGACTCTCTCTCTCACACTGACTCTCTCTCTCACACTGACTCTCTCTCACACTGACTCTCTCTCTCACACTGACTCTCTCTCACACTGACTCTCTCTCACACTGACTCTCTCTCTCACACTGACTCTCTCTCACACTGACTCTCTCTCACACTGACTCTCTCACACTGACTCTCTCTCACACTGACTCTCTCTCACACTGACTCTCTCTCACACTGACGCTCTCTCTCACACTGACTCTCTCTCACACTGACTCTCTCTCACACTGACTCTCTCTCTCACACTGACGCTCTCTCTCACACTGACGCTCTCTCACACTGACTCTCTCTCACACTGACTCTCTCTCACACTGACTCTCTCTCACACTGACTCTCTCTCACACTGACTCTCTCTCACACTGACTCTCTCTCTCACACTGACTCCTCTCTCACACTGACGCTCTCTCTCACACTGACTCTCTCTCACACTGACGCTCTCTCACACTGACGCTCTCTCACACTGACTCTCTCTCTCACTGACTCTCTCTCACACTGACTCCTCCTCTCACACTGACTCTCTCTCTCACACTGACTCTCTCTCACACTGACTCTCTCTCACACTGACTCTCTCTCCTCACACTGACTCTCTCTCACACTGACTCTCTCTCACACTGACTCTCTCTCTCACACTGACTCTCTCTCTCACACTGACGCTCTCTCTCACACTGACTCTCTCTCTCACACTGACTCTCTCTCACACTGACTCTCTCTCACACTGACTCTCTCTCACACTGACGCTCTCTCTCACACTGACTCTCTCTCACACTGACTCTCTCTCACACTGACTCTCTCTCACACTGACCTCTCTCTCACACTGACTCTCTCTCTCACACTGACTCTCTCTCACACTGACCTCCTCACACTGACTCTCTCTCACACTGACTCTCTCTCACACTGACCTCTCTCACACTGACTCTCCTCTCACACTGACTCTCTCTCACACTGACTCTCTCTCATCACACTGACTCTCTCTCACACTGACTCTCTCTCACACACTGACTCTCTCTCACACTGACGCTCTCTCACACTGACGCTCTCTCTCACACTGACTCTCTCTCACACTGACTCTCTCTCTCACACTGACTCTCTCTCACACTGACTCTCTCTCACACTGACTCTCTCTCACACTGACGCTCTCTCTCACACTGACGCTCTCTCTCACACTGACTCTCTCTCTCACACTGACTCTCTCTCTCACACTGACTCTCTCCTCACACTGACTCTCTCTCACACTGACTCTCTCTCTCACACTGACTCTCTCTCACACTGACGCTCTCTCTCACTGACGCTCTCTCTCACACTGACGCTCTCTCTCACACTGACGCTCTCTCTCACACTGACTCTCTCTCTCACACTGACGCTCTCTCTCACACTGACTCTCTCTCACACTGACGCTCTCTCACACTGACTCTCTCTCTCACACTGACTCTCTCTCTCACACTGACTCTCTCTCACACTGACTCTCTCTCTCACACTGACGCTCTCTCTCACACTGACGCTCTCTCACACTGACTCTCTCACACTGACTCTCTCTCACACTGACTCTCTCTCACACTGACTCTCTCTCTCACACTGACGCTCTCTCACACTGACTCTCTCTCTCACACTGACTCTCTCTCACACTGACGCTCTCTCTCACACTGACTCTCTCTCACACTGACGCTCTCTCTCACACTGACGCTCTCTCTCACACTGACTCTCTCTCTCCACACTGACGCTCTCTCACACTGACTCTCTCTCTCACACTGACGCTCTCTCTCACACTGACTCTCTCTCTCACACTGACTCTCTCTCACACTGACTCTCTCTCACACTGACCTCTCTCTCACACTGACGCTCTCTCTCACACTGACGCTCTCTCACACTGACTCTCTCTCACACTGACGCTCTCTCTCACACTGACTCTCTCTCACACTGACGCTCTCTCACACTGACGCTCTCTCTCACACTGACGCTCTCTCACACTGACGCTCTCTCTCACACTGACTCTCTCTCTCACACTGACGCTCTCTCTCACACTGACGCTCTCTCTCACACTGACGCTCTCTCACACTGACGCTCTCTCTCACACTGACGCTCTCTCTCACACTGACTCTCTCTCTCACACTGACGCTCTCTCTCACACTGACGCTCTCTCTCACACTGACGCTCTCTCTCACACTGACGCTCTCTCTCACACTGACTCTCTCTCTCACACTGACGCTCTCTCTCACACTGACGCTCTCTCACACTGACGCTCTCTCTCACACTGACTCTCTCTCACACTGACTCTCTCTCTCACACTGACTCTCTCTCACACTGACTCTCTCTCTCACACTGACTCTCTCTCTCACACTGACTCTCTCTCACACTGACTCTCTCTCACACTGACTCTCTCTCACACTGACTCTCTCTCTCACACTGACTCTCTCTCACACTGACTCTCTCTCACACTGACTCTCTCTCTCACACTGACTCTCTCTCACACTGACTCTCTCTCACACTGACGCTCTCTCTCACACTGACGCTCTCTCACACTGACTCTCTCTCTCACACTGACTCTCTCTCTCACACTGACGCTCTCTCTCACACTGACTCTCTCTCTCACACTGACTCTCTCTCACACTGACTCTCTCTCTCACACTGACTCTCTCTCACACTGACGCTCTCTCTCACACTGACTCTCTCTCACACTGACTCTCTCTCTCACACTGACTCTCTCTCTCACACTGACGCTCTCTCTCACACTGACTCTCTCTCACACTGACTCTCTCTCTCACACTGACTCTCTCTCTCACACTGACGCTCTCTCTCACACTGACGCTCTCTCTCACACTGACTCTCTCTCACACTGACGCTCTCTCTCACACTGACTCTCTCTCTCACACTGACTCTCTCTCTCACACTGACGCTCTCTCTCACACTGACTCTCTCTCACACTGACTCTCTCTCTCACACTGACTCTCTCTCTCACACTGACGCTCTCTCTCACACTGACGCTCTCTCTCACACTGACTCTCTCTCTCACACTGACTCTCTCTCTCACACTGACGCTCTCTCTCACACTGACGCTCTCTCTCACACTGACGCTCTCTCTCACACTGACGCTCTCTCTCACACTGACGCTCTCTCTCACACTGACGCTCTCTCACACTGACGCTCTCTCACACTGACGCTCTCTCTCACACTGACTCTCTCACACTGACTCTCTCTCACACTGACCTCTCTCTCACACTGACTCTCTCTCACACTGACGCTCTCTCTCACACTGACGCTCTCTCTCACACTGACGCTCTCTCTCACACTGACTCTCTCTCACACTGACTCTCTCTCTCACACTGACTCTCTCTCACACTGACGCTCTCTCTCACACTGACTCTCTCTCACACTGACTCTCTCTCACACTGACGCTCTCTCTCACACTGACGCTCTCTCACACTGACGCTCTCTCTCACACTGACGCTCTCTCTCACACTGACGCTCTCTCTCACACTGACGCTCTCTCTCACACTGACGCTCTCTCTCACACTGACTCTCTCTCTCACACTGACGCTCTCTCTCACACTGACGCTCTCTCTCACACTGACTCTCTCTCACACTGACTCTCTCTCACACTGACTCTCTCTCACACTGACGCTCTCTCACACTGACGCTCTCTCTCACACTGACGCTCTCTCTCACACTGACGCTCTCTCTCACACTGACGCTCTCTCACACTGACGCTCTCTCTCACACTGACGCTCTCTCTCACACTGAGCTCTCTCTCACACTGACGCTCTCTCTCACACTGACGCTCTCTCTCACACTGACGCTCTCTCTCACACTGACGCTCTCTCTCACACTGACTCTCTCTCTCACACTGACTCTCTCTCTCACACTGACTCTCTCTCTCACACTGACTCTCTCTCACACTGGACTCTCTCTCACACTGACGCTCTCCTCACACTGACGCTATCTCTCTCAACTGACGTCTCTCTCACACTGACTCAGCTCTCTCACACTGACTCTCTCACACCTGACGCTCTCTCTCACACTGACGCCTCTCTGCACACTGACTCTCTCTCTCGCACTGACTCTCTCTCACACTGACACTCTCTCACACTGACTCTCTCTCTCACACTGACGTCTCTCACACTGACGCTCTCTCTCACACTGACGCTCTCTCTCCACACTGACGCTCTCTCTCACCACTGACTCTCTCTCTCACACTGACCTCTCTCTCTCCCACACTGACCTCTCTCTCTCCACACTGACGCTCTCTCACACACTGAGCCTCTCTCCCTACTCTCTCCACTCACATACGCTCTCTCTCACACTAAGCTCTCTCTCCACCTGACTCTCTCTCTCACCACTGACTCTCTCTCTCACACTGACGCTCTCTCTCAACACTGACGCTCTCTCTCACAC
>JASTWF010002905.1:0-14589 GCA_030390025.1 Squalus acanthias | reverse complement strand
CCCCCTCAGAGTAAAACATTTATATATCACTCCCCCCTCAGAGTAAAACATTTATATATCACTCCCCCCCTCAGAGTAAAACATTTATATATCACTCCCCCTCCCCCTCAGAGTAAAACATTTATATATCACTCCCGCCACCTCTCCCTCCCTTTTTCAACCCCCTCCCTCCTCCTCTCCTCCCTCCTCCCCGAGTTGTTTCTGGGCCAGAGAGTCTCCCCCAGGAACAGGACGGGTTGGATGGGGATTTAACGGCTGTTTATTCTCCAGCCATCGAGGCCATGGATGAAGTGAAAGTGCTGGAGATATCTGGAAAATGTCAGGTGGAATCTTGTCTCCATGTTCCCTGTGACAGTGCGATCGATCGACCGAGCTCTCTCCCTCGGTGTAATTACAAGTCTCTCCTCAAACCTCCAGCTCTTGTCAAAGTCTCACATCCTAATGACTGAACTCTTTATATTTGTCACTATGCACAAACCTTCCGATCGACAGACTCAAAGACTGGTTGTTTCAAAGAGGAAGCTGAGGACTTTCACCCTCAAGAATCCGGCTTTTCAACAATTGTTTTTGTTTCATGTCTAATATTAACAAGAACATCTTGCATTTATATAGCACCTTTACCATAGTAACACATCCCAATGGGCTTCACAGGAGTGTAAATCAGACAGAGCTTGACAGAGAGACACATAACGAGATATTAGGACAGGTGACCAAAAGTTTTGATTTTAAGGTGTGTCTTAAAAGAGGAGAGGGAGGTTGAGAGGCGGAGAGGTTCAGGGAGGGAATTCCAGAGCTTAGACCCAGGCAGCTGAAGGCACGGCCGCCAATGGTGGGGCGATGAAAATCGGGGATGGACAAGAGGCCAGAATTGGACGAGCGCAGAGATCTTGGGGGGTTGTAGGGCTGGAGGAGGTTACAGAGATAGGGAGGGGTCAGGCCATGGAGGGATTTGAACATGAGGATGACAATTTTACTAAAGTTCCTGAAGTGTTAACACGGGAACGTTTTCAGCTTGTTCTTGTCACCAATGTGAGATGTAATTCATAGATTTAAAAATTGGGTTTAAAAGTCTGAGTCTCATTTCCCTTTTGAAAGTCTGGCTGTGTCAGCACCTGTTCCACTGGAAACACCTCAGTGATGTTCACCGTGTCCTCACACACTGCAGTGGGGCTCAACTAAGGTTAAGTTGCATCTGAACTTCTTGAGTGTTGTTGGAGCTGCACTAATCCAGGCAAGTGGAGAGTATTCAATCACACTTCTTACTTGTGCCTTGTACATTTAGGGGTACGGTACATAAGAACATAAGAAATAGGAGCAGGAGTAGGCCAATCGGCCCCTCGAGCCTGCTCCGCCATTCAATAAGATCATGGCTGATCTGATCCTCACCTCAAATCTAAAGAACACAAGAGGTAGGAGCAGGACCCAGCCACTCAGCCCCTGGGCCCGCTCCGCCACCCACAGGGCCTCGACCGATCTGAACTCAGCCTCATGTCCAATTTCCTGCCCGCTCCCCGTAACCACTAATTCCCTTTACTTCTAGGAAACTGTCTATTTCTGTTTTAAATTTATTTAATGATGTAGCTTCCACAGCTTCCTGGGGCAGCAAATTCCACAGACACACTACCCTCTGAGTGAAGAAGTTTCTCCTCATCTCAGTTTTGAAAGAGCAGCCCCTTATTCTAAGATTATGCCCCCTAGTTCTAGTTTCACCCATCCTTGGGAACATCCTTACCGCATCCACCCGATCAAGCCCCTTCGCAATCTTATATGTTTCAATAAGATCGCCTCTCATTCTTCTGAACTCCAATGAGTAGAGTCCCAATCTACTCAACCTCTCCTCATATGTCCACCCCCTCATCCCCGGGATTAACCGAGTGAACCTTCTTTGTACTGCCTCGAGAGCAAGTATGTCTTTTCTTAAGTATGGACACCAAAACGGTATGCAGTATTCCAGGTGCGGTCTCACCAATACCTTATATAACTGCAGCAATACCTCCCTGTTTTTATAATCTATCCCCCTAGCAAGAAAAGCCAACATTCTGTTGGCTTTCTTGATCACCTGCTGCACCTGCATACTAACTTTTTGATTTTCTTGCACTAGGACCCCCAGATCCCTTTGTACTGCAGTACTTTCCAGTTTCTCGCCATTAAGATAATAACTTGCTATCTGATTTTTCCTGCCAAAGTGCATAACCTCACATTTTCCAATATTGTATTGCATCTGCCAAATCTCCACCCACTCACCCAGCCTGTCTATATCCCCTTGTAGGTTTTTTATGTCCTCCTCACTTTCTACTTTCCCTCCCATCTTTGTATCATCTGCAAACTTTGATAGGTTACACTCGGTCCCCTCCTCCAAATCATTAATATAGATTGTAAAGAGTTGGGGACCCAGCACCGACCCCTGCGGAACACCACTGGCTACTGGTTGCCAGTCCGAGAATGAACCATTTATCCCAACTCTCTGCTTCCTGTTAGATAACCAATCCTCCACCCATGCCAGAATATTACCCCCAATCCAGTGATTTTTTATCTTGAGCAATAATCTTTTATGTGGCACCTTGTCGAATGCCTTCTGGAAGTCTAAATACACTACGTCCACGGGTTCCCCTTTATCCACCCTGTACGTTATGTCCTCAAAGAACTCAAGCAAATTTGTCAGACGTGACTTCCCCTTCATAAAGCCATGCTGACTTTGTCCTATTAAATTATGTTTATCTAAATGTTCTATTACTGTCTCCTTAATAATAGACTCCAAAATTTTACCCACCACAGATGTTAGGCTAACTGGTCTATAATTTCCAGCCTTCTGCCTACTGCCCTTTTTAAATAAGGGTGTTACATTAGCAGTTTTCCAATCTGCTGGGACCTTTGCCGAGTCCAGGGAATTTTGGAAAATTATTACCAAAGCATCCACAATCCCTACTGCCACTTCCCTCAAGACCCTAGGATGTAAGCCATCAGGTCCAGGGGATTTATCCGCCTTGAGTCCCATTATTTTACTGAGTACCAATTCCTTAGTGATTTTAATTGTATTTAGCTCCTCCCCCCCAGAGCCCTCTGTTTGTCCAGTGTTGGGATATTCTTAGTGTCCTCTACCGTAAAGACTGAAACAAAATATTTGTTCAGCATTTTTGCCATCTCCATGTTTCCCACCATTAATTTCCCGGTCTCATCCTCTAAGGGACCTACGTTTGCCTTAACCACCCTTCTTCTTTTTATATAACTATAGAAACTCTTGCTATCTGTTTTTATATTTTTTGCTAATTTACTTTCATAATCTATCTTCCCTTTCTTAATCAATCCTTTAGTTACTTTTTGCTGTCTTTTGAAGACTTCCCAATCTTCTATCCTCCCACTAAGTTTGGCTACCTTATATGTCCTTGTTTTTAGTCGGATACTATCTTTAATTTCTTTACTTAGCCACGGATGGCTGTCATTTCTTTTACACCCTTTTTTCCTCAGTGGAATATATATTTTTTGAAAGTTGTAAAATAACTCCTTAAATGAACACCACTGCTCATGTACCGTCTTATCCTTTAATCTATTTTCCCAGTCCACTTTAATCAATTCTGCTCTCATACCATCATAGTCTACTTTATTCAAGCTCAGTACGCTTGTTTGAGAACCAACCTTCTCACCCTCTAATTGGATATGGAATTCAACCATGTTATGGTCACTCATTCCAAGGGGATCCTTAACTAGGACATTATTAATTAATTCTGACTCATTACACAGGACCAGGAGGGGGTCGTTCGGCCCGATTGCCTGCCTCTCTTCCGCGGCCATGTTCGCGCCCGGGTGGCCCTGGAGATGGAGCACGCGGTGTCCGCCGGCACGCTTGAGTTTTTCCGCGACCGGTGGGCGCCGCGGGGGCTGGAGTGCATCGTCACCCCGGGCTACCAAATTTTAATTTGAGTTGTTAAGGTTTATTTAAAGTTTTATTGAGTTACAGTTCATTTGGTTTTGTGCCCATACAAAAGAGTACACAGGACCAGGTCCAAGGTTGCTTGCCCCCTTGTAGGATCAGTTACATACTGCTCAAGAAATCCATCCCTAATGCACTCAATAAACTCTTCCTCAAGGCTGCCCTGCCCAATTTGATTTGTCCAGTTAATATGATAGTTAAAATCCCCCATAATTATAGCTGTTCCCTTATTACATGCCCCAACTATTTCCTGATTAATACTACTTCCAGCAGAGTTGCAACTATTAGGAGGCCTATATACTACTCCCACTAGTGTTTTTTTCCCCTTATTATTCCTTATCTCCACCCAAACTGTTTCATTATCCTGATCCTTTGACCCAATATCATTTCTCTATATTACAGTGATTCCTTCCTTTATTAACATAGCCACCCCACCTCCCCTTCCTTCCTGCCTGTCCTTCCTGATTGTTAAATACCCTGGCATATTTAATTCCCAGTCGTTGTCACCCTGCAGCCATGTTTCTCTAATGGCCACAAGATCATACCCATACGTAGTTATTTGTGCCGTTAACTCGTCCATTTTGTTACGAATGCTGCGTGCATTCAGATAAAGAACTTTCAAATATGTTTTGTGACACTTAGTTCCTGCTTTTTCCTTTTTAACACTTTACCTTTTACTCCATACCTTCTGTCCCTTCCTGACACGCTTTCCTCTTTCTCCCTGCTCAGGTGCCCAACCCCCTGCCACTTTAGTTTAACCCCTCCCCAACAGCACTAGCAAACACTCCCCCTAGGACAGCGGTCCTGGCCCTGCCCAGGTGCAGACCGTCCGGTTTGTACTGGTCCCACCTCCCCCAGAACCGGTTCCAATGTCCCAGGAATTTGAATCCCTCCCCCTTGCACCATTCCTCTAGCCACGTATTCATTTGAAATATCCTCCTATTTCTACTCTGACTAGCACGTGGCACTGGTAGCAATCTTGAGATTACTACCTTTGAGGTCCTATTTCTTAATTTACCTCCTAACTCCCTATATTCTGCTTTTATTCTCCTTACTTGTGCCTTGTACCTTTAGGGGTACGATTGCATAATGCTTATGTTTCTGGACTAGTAATTCAGAGGCCTGGACTAAAGATTCATGAGATGTGAGTTCAAATCCCACCACAGCAGCTGTGGAATTGAAATTCAGTTAATTAAATAAATCTGAAATAATAAGCTTAGTGGTGACCATGAAATTACCGATTGTTGTGAAAACACATCTGGTTCACTAATGTCCTTTCGGGAAAGAAATCTGCCGTCCTTACCCGGTCTGACTGATATGTGACTCCAGCCCCCCAGCAATGTGGTTGACTCTTTGAAATGGCCCAGCAAGCCACTCAGTTGTACCAATCCGCTACAAAGAAGACTACAGCACTGTGGGAGTACCTTCACCACATGGACTGCAGCGATTAAAGAAGGGCAATTAGGGATGGGCAATAAATGCTGACCATGCCAGTGACACCCACATCACGTGAATGAGTGAAAGAAATGTGGAGTCAGGAGGTGAGAGACTCACCACAGAATATCCAGTATTTATATGGTTGGTCCAGGATGTGGATGGTGGGGAATTTGGCAATGGTAATGCCGTTGAATGTCAGGGGGCGGTGGTTAGACTCTCCCTTGTTGAGATAGTCATTGCCTGGCACTTCCATAATTTTAAAGACCTCTATCAGGCCAACCCTCAGACTTTCCTGATCGCTCTAACCTCTCACTTGCATGATCTTAATTAGTATTTAATTGGATAGTTTTTTTATAAACTGATAACAATAACACTAAAGCAAAAGAGTAAACTAAGCAAAGGTGAAATCTTAGCTGAGTGATTTGATGGGAATTTGTCCGTTTATCTTCAAAGTGTGTTAATGCTGAAAGCCCGGCTCCTGTTTCTCATTAGCAGAGTAGAGAATCTGACCCTTGAATCAGTCGCTTGTGCGGATATATTGCAGGCTGCCCTCAATATTAGTTTGAAAGTAGGGAACAGAATGATTGGCGTGTTGGCGGTGATGGTGAACGAGGTCGATCAGTGAAGCTAAAGGCCAGTCGCAGTTTACAGGGACCATATCTGATGGATAAAAGACCCATTGTCACAACGGGTGCTGCAAACCAGTCACAAGCTGTGAGCTGTTTCTCTCTGACTGTGGGAGGGGGGGGCACTGCTTTTAAATGAGGCTCCAAGTTGTTGTGGTTGTGGCGATCTTTAAACACCGGGAGCTCGAGCTCCTTCATGAATCATTGATGGCGACTCTCATCCACTCTGTGGAGTTGATGTCGGACACCAGTGGGTGATGAAAGGGCTCGATGTGATTCCTGGCTGTGCTTTGCCCAGGGCTCCGGGAGCAGTCGGTGAGTTTATTCAAGACTGAGAGCGATAGATTTTTGGATACTCAGGGGAAACAAGAGATCTGGGGATTGGCGGCAAAGTGGAGTTGAGGTCAAAGATCAGCCATGATCTTAGTGAATTACGGAGCAGTTTCAAACGGCCGAATGGCCCACTCCCGCTCCTATTTCTTCATTTCTTATGTAAATGGGGTTGAGGTACAGATCAGCCCTGATCTGAGAGAATGGGGGATTTCTGTTCAGGGTCTCTGGAACTCCCAGACTGAACCCTCCACAGTCCGACACTTGGGGAGTCCGACACCAACCCTTCCCAGTTCATGTAAACCGCCTGACTCTTGTCTGATGTGGAGTGACAAGACATTCTGACCCTGCTTAAAACAATAAGATATAAAGGGACACAATAGCAAAATACTGCGGATGCTGGAAATCTGAAATAACAACAGAAAATGCTGGAAACACTCAGCAGGTCAGGCAGCATCGTGGAGAGAGAAACAGAGTTAACGTTTCAGGTCTGTGACCCTTCGTCAGAACTGGAAAAAGTTAGAGATGTAACAGGTTTTAAGCAGGTGCAGATGCAGGGAAAGTGGGAGGGGACAAAAGAACTAAAGGGAGGGTCTGTGATAGGGTGGAAGGCAGGAGTGGTTAAATGTTGCAAATGGGGATGGCAGAATCATCACAGCTGCCATGTGAAAAAATAGGGGCAGGGGTTATAGTCTGAAATTGTTGAACTCAATGTTGAGTCCAGAAGGCTGTAAAGTGCCTAATCGAAAGATGAGGTGCTGTTCCTCGAGCTGACATTGAGCTTCATTGGAACAGTGTAAGAGGCCGAGGATGAAGAGGTCAGAGTGGGAGTGGAGCGGAGAATTATAGTAAATGAGGTTGAGGTACAGATCAGCCCTGATCTGAGTGAATGGGGGATTTCTGTTCAGGGTCTCTGGAACTCCCAGACTGAACCCTCCACAGTCCGACACTTGGGGAGTCCGACACCAACCCTTCCCAGTTCATGTAAACCGCCTGACTCTTGTCTGATGTGGAGTGACGAGACATTCTGACCCTGCTTAAAACAATAAAACCTTTTGTGGTTTGAAAGACCTCTATTTGGTCACCCCTCGAACTTTATGAACAGAGATTGCTGAGGGGTGACCTAATAGAGGTCTTTAAAATTATGAAAGGTTTTGATAGAGTGGATAGAGAGAGAATGTTTCCACTTGTGGGGAAGAGCATAACTAGAGGCCATCAATATAAGATCGTCACCAAGAAATCCAATAGGGAATTCAGGAGAAACTTCTTTACCCAGAGAGTGGTGAGAATGTGGAACCACAGGGAGTGGTTGAAGCGAATAGTTTCAATGCATTTAAGGGGCAGTTAGATAAGTACATGAGGGAGAAGGGAATAGAGGGTTATGCTGATAGGTTTATCATAGAAAGTTACAGCATGGAAGGAGGCCATTGCGGCCCATTGTGTCCGCGCCTAATCCCACTTCCCAGCTCTTGGTCCGTAGCCCTGCAGGTGAGAGCATCCCAAGAGCACATCCAAGTACTTCTTAAATGTGGTTAGGGTTCCGGCCTCTACCATCCTTTCAGGCAGTGAGTTCCAGACCCCCACAACCCTCTGGGTGAAGAAATTTCCCCTCAAATCCCCTCTAAACCTTCCACCAATTACTTTAAATCTGTGCCCCCTGGTTTTTGACCCCTGTGCGAAGGGAAATAGGTTCTTTCTATCCACTCTATTTAGGCCCCTCATAATTTTATACACCTCAATAAAGTCTCCCCTCTGTTCCAAGGAAAACAAACCCAGCCGATCCAGTCTTTCCTCATAGCTAAGATTCTCTACTCCAGGCAACATCCTTGTAAATCTCCTCTGTACCCTCTCCAGTGCAATCACATCTTTCCTGTAATATGGTGACCAGATGAGGAAAGACGGGAGGAGGCTGGAGTGCAGCATAAACACCGGCATGGACTGGTTGGGCCGAATGGCCTGTTTCTGTGCCGTATATCCTGTGTAATCCGATGTAAACAAGATATAAAGGGATCTGTGCTGTGCGCTCAAAACGAACCCAAGCCAATATGTTAAAGGGGTGAATAGTCAGTGTGTGGAAGCGAAACACGAGGTCTGGTCTGGAACATGCTGCCCAACTCCCCATGGCCAGCGATTGGTTTCTGTATCTTGTTTCCAGTCACTGTTTGCTGTTTATAGTGAGCACTGGGCATTAACAAAAGGCCCTGAACCAACACCCACCCACAACACTAACCAGAGGATTCCAGGCTCCAGGAACGGAAGGTTGGAGAAGGTTGCGGGGAGGAGAGGGTTAAATCTCGCTGTCATTCATCAATAAAAATGTGAAACAAATCTGCTTCTCTTCAGGGGCAAAGACAGACCCGAGTTTATCCAGCAGATAATCAGCTCCCTCTGAACATCCCAGAATACTCGGCACACACTGAGGTTAAACAGTGGCCAATGGCGGCAGCATTCTGTGCACAGCAAGCTCCCACAAACAGCAATGAGATAATGAGCAGATCAGCTGGGATTGCCAGCACTGAGCTCAGTCCAGCTCCGAGTCAGCACTGAGCTTCAGGCTGCCTTTTCTAACTCACTGCCGCTCGCTCTCCACTTGTTCCGCTTTATTCCCTCAGCACATTTCACCCTCACCTCAATGGACTTGTTCACGGTGACTCACCGGGATCATTGACACTTTGTGCTGTGTTTCTCAGACCTTCTCACCTGCATCAATCTCTCTGTCTCTGTCTTGTGCTGTGATTCTAGACGGCCATTAGTGACTCCAGTTCACTGCCTCAGTCTCGGGGATTAGTGAGAGCTGATGGATCAGCTGTGAGGACAAGACTCGAGTGAGGAGAGAGATTGTCCAGAACCCGTGTTACACAATTAACCCTCCTGAACCTCGCCCTCCCTATCTCTGTAACCCCCTCCCACCCTACACCCCTCCCTATCTCTGTAACCCCCTCCCGCCCTACACCCCCCCCATCTCTGTAACTCCCTCCCACCCTACACCCCTCCCTATCTCTGTAACCCCTCCCGCCCTACACCGCTCCCTATCTCTGTAACCCACTCCCACCCTACACCCCTCCCTATCTCTGTAACCCCTCCCACCCTACACCCCTCTCCATCTCTGTAACCCCCTCCCACCCTACACCCCTCCCTATCCCTGTAACCCCTCCCACCCTACACCCCTCCCTATCTCTGTAACCCCTCCCACCCTACACCCCTCCCTATCTCTGTAACCCCCTCCCACCCTACACCCCTCCCACCCTACACCCCTCCCCATCTCTGTAACCCCCTCCCACCCTACACCCCTCTCCATCTCTGTAACTCCCTCCCACCCTACACCGCTCCATATCTCTGTAACCCCTCCCACCCTACACCCCTCCCCATCTCTGTAACCCCCTCCCACCCTACACCCCTCCCTATCTCTGTAACCCCCTCCAGCCCTACACCCCTCCCTATCCCTGTAACCCCCTCCAGCCCTACACCGCTCCCTATCTCTGTAACCCCTCCCACCCTACACCCTTCCCTATCTCGGTAACCCCTCCCACCCTACACCCTTCCCCATCTCTGTAACCCCCTCCTGCCCTACACCCCTCCCTATCTCTGTAACCCCCTCCCACCCTAAACCCCTCCCCACCCTAAACCCCTCCCTATCTCTGTAACCCCACTCCCGCCCTACACCCCTCCCTATCTCTGTAACCCCCTCCCACCCTACACCCCTCCCTATCCCTGTAACCCCCTCCCGCCCTACACCCCTCCCGCCCTACACCCCTCCCTATCTCTGTAACCCCCTCCCGCCCTACACCCCTCCCTATCTCTGTAACCCCCTCCCACCCTACACCCCTCCCTATCGCTGTAACCCCCTCCCACCCTACACCCCTCCCTATCTCTCTAACCCCCTCCCGCCCTACACCGCTCCCTATCTCTGTAACCCCCTCCCGCCCTACACCCCTCCCTATCTCTTTAACCCCCTCCACCCTACACCCCACACCCCTCCCTATCTCTGTAACCCCCTCCCACCCTAAACCCCTCCCCATCTCTGTAACCCCTTCCCACCCTACACTCCTCCCACCCTACACCCCTCCCCATCTCTGTAACCTCCACCCACCCCTACACCCCTCCCTATCTCTGTAACCCCCTCCAGCCCTTCACCACTCCCTATCTCTGTAACCTCCACCCACCCCTACACCCCTCCCTATCTCTGTAACCCCCTCCAGCCCTACACCCCTCCCTATCTCTGTAACCTCCACCCACCCCTACACCCCTCCCTATCTCTGTAACCCCCTCCAGCCCTACACCCCTCCCTATCCCTGTAACCCCCTCCCTATCTCTGTAAACCCCCTCCAGCCCTACACCCCACCCTATCTCTGTAATCCCCTCCAGCCCTACACCCCTCCCTATCTCTGTAACCCTCTCCAGCCCTACACCTCTCCCTATCTCTGTAAACATTCCACCCTACACCCCTCCCTATCTCTGTAACCCCCTCCCACCCTACACCCCTCCCTATCTCTGTAACCCCCTCCCACCCTACACCCCTCCCTATCCCTGTAACCCCCTCCCGCCCTACACCCCTCCCGCCCTACACCCCTCCCTATCTCTGTAACCCCCTCCCACCCTACACCCCTCCCTATCGCTGTAACCCCCTCCCACCCTACACCCCTCCCTATCTCTCTAACCCCCTCCCGCCCTACACCGCTCCCTATCTCTGTAACCCCCTCCCGCCCTACACCCCTCCCTATCTCTTTAACCCCTCCACCCTACACCCCACACCCCTCCCTATCTCTGTAACCCCCTCCCACCCTAAACCCCTCCCCATCTCTGTAACCCCCTCCCACCCTACACCCCTCCCCATCTCTGTAACCTCCACCCACCCCTACACCCCTCCCTATCTCTGTAACCCCCTCCAGCCCTTCACCACTCCCTATCTCTGTAACCTCCACCCACCCCAACACCCCTCCCTATCTCTGTAACCCCCTCCAGCCCTACACCCCTCCCTATCTCTGTAACCTCCACCCACCCCTACACCCCTCCCTATCTCTGTAACCCCCTCCAGCCCTACACCCCTCCCTATCCCTGTAACCCCCTCCCTATCTCTGTAAACCCCCTCCAGCCCTACACCCCACCCTATCTCTGTAATCCCCTCCAGCCCTACACCCCTCCCTATCTCTGTAACCCCCTCCAGCCCTACACCTCTCCCTATCTCTGTAAACATTCCACCCTACACCCCTCCCTATCTCTGTAACCCCCTCCCACCCTACACCCCTCCCTATCCCTGTAACCCCCTCTAGCCCTACACCCCTCCCGATCTCTGTAACCTCCTCCAGCCCTACTACCCTCTGAGATCTCTGCGCTCCTCCAATTCTGCCCTCTTGTCCATCCCTGATTTGCATCGCTCCACCATTGGCGGCCGTGCCTTCAGCTGCCTGGGCCCTAAGCTCTGGAATTCCCTCCCTAAACCTCTCCACCTCTCTCTCCTCCTTTAAGACTCTCCTTAAAACCTCCCTCTTTGACCAAGCTTTTGGTCACCTGTCCTAATATCTCCTTATGTGTCTCGGTGTCAGTTTGTGTTTGATTTACGCTCCTGTGAAGCACCTTGGGAGGTTTTGCTAGTTAAAGGCGCTATATAAATGCAGGTTGTAGTTTTGCTTTCACTGGGACTCAGTCAGTTGGATGTCAATCCCAGAAAGACAACTTGTGGCCACCTGCCATCATTAGCCGCTCGCTAACCAATCGGCACAGAGCGTTTAATGAGCATGTGCGATGGAGCAGAAGGAAAGAAGAGGCTTGAGATAAGGAGCAGAGGCCGGCAGCAGGTTAGACAGGAAGCTCCTCCCACTCCTCACACACCCAGCCAGACTCTCCACACACCTGGAATTATTCACTGCAGCCCAAGAAAAGATTGATCAATAAAAGCCCGGCTCAAGGTCCTGTGGTGAAGCCTGAGAATGAGAGGGAGCGAGAGCCAGCGACTGTGGACACAGGGACTTGTGTCACATTCACTCTGGGCTCTGAGAAACTCCCAAACACAAAGCTCCTCCTGACCTCCAGCCCTTCCGTCTGGTGAAGGGTCCTGGGGAACAGCCTTTACTGTCCTGCAGCCCATCCCCGTTCCCTCTCTCTCTCTCTCCGTTACTGAAAGATCCCCTGAGGGGAAACGAGGAGAGCTCGGGATCTGAGACAGAGCGACTGGGAAACAGCAGCAGGAGATCAGACTGCTTCAGAACTAAAGCCCAGGGACCCCCGATCAGTGAGAGTGAGTCTCCCCACCTCCCTCTCACTCTCTGTCTCTCTCTCTCTGTCTCTGTCTGTCTCTGTCTATCTCACTCTCCCTGTCTCTGGGTCTGTCTCTGTGTCTCTCTCTCACTCTCTGTCTCTCTCTCTCTCTCTCTCTCTCACTCTCTGTCTCTCTGTATCTCTCTATCTCACTCTCCCTGTCTCTGGGTCTGTCTCTGTGTCTCTCTCTCTCTGTCTGGCTCTCTCAGTGTCTCTGTTTCTCTGCCTGTCTCTCTCTCTGTCTCTCTCTCTCAGTGTATCTGTCTCTCTGTCTCTGAGTGAGTGAGGGAGAGTGAGGGGGTTGGTGAGGGAGAGAGAGTGAGGGGGAGCAAGTGAGGGAGCGAGAGTGAGGGGAGAGAGAGAAAGAGAGTGAGGGGCAGAGAGTGAGTGAGGGAGAGAGAGTGAGGCAGAGAGTGAGGGAGAGAGAGTGAGGGAGAGAGAGTGAGGCAGAGAGTGAGGGAGAGAGAGTGAGGGAGAGAGAGTGAGGCAGAGAGTGAGGGAGAGAGAGTGAGGTAGAGAGTGAGGGAGAGAGAGTGAGGCAGAGAGTGAGGCAGAGAGTGAGGGAGAGAGTGAGGGGGAGAGAGAGAAAGAGAGTGAGGGGCAGAGAGTGAGGGAGAGAGAGAGTGTGAGAGAAAGTGAGGGAGAGAGTGAGGTGGAGAGTAAGGGGGAGTGTGGAGCAGGGTGTGAGGGAGAGTGAGGGGCAGGGTGTGAGGTGGAGAGTGAGGGGGAGTGTGGAGCAGGGTGTGAGGGAGTGAGGGGGAGTGGGAGGCGGGGTGTGAGGGAGTGAGGGGGTGTGGGGGGCAGGGGGTGTGGGGGGCAGGGAGTGAGGGGGAGTGGGAGCAGGGTTGAGGGAGTGAGGGGGGTAGGGAGTGAGGGGGAGTGGGGGGCGGGGTGTGAGGGAGTGAGGGGGGCGGGGTGTGAGGGAGTGAGGAGGAGTGGGGGTGGGGTGTGAGGGGGAGAGTGAGGGGGAGAGGGAGTGGAGAGCAAGGAGTGAGGGGGAGTGGGGAGCAGGGTGTGAGGGGGAGTGGGGAGCAGGGTGTGAGGGGGAGTGGGGAGCAGGGTGTGAGGGGGAGAGTGAGGGGGAGTGGGGAGCAGGGTGTGAGGGGAGAGTGAGGGGGAGTGGAGAGCAGGGTGTGAGGGAGTGGGGGGCAGGGTGTGAGGGATTGAGGGGGAGCGGGGTGTGAGGGAGTGAGGGGGAGTGGGGAGCAGGGTGTGAGGGAGTGAGGGAGTGAGGGGGAGTGGGGGACGGGGTGTGAGGGAGTGAGGGGGAGTGGGGGGCGGAGTGAGGGGGAGTGAGGGGCGGAGAGAGGGGGAGTGGGGGGGCGGAGTGAGGGGGATTGGGGGTGGGGTGTGAGGGAGTGAGGGGGAGTGGGGGCGGGGTGTGAGGGAGTGAGGGGGAGTGGGGGCGGGGTGTGAGGGAGTGGGGGGCGGGGTGTGAAGGAGTGAGGGGGAGTGGGGGCGGGGTGTGGAGGAGTGGGGGACGGGGTGTGAGGGAGTGAGGGGGAGTGGGAGTGAGGGGGAGTGTGGGACGGGGAGTGAGGGGGAGTGTGGGACGGGGAGTGAGGGGGAGAGGGGAGCGGGGTGTGATGGAGTGAGGGGGAGTGTGGGACGGGGAGTGAGGTGGAGAGGGGAGCGGGGTGTGAGGGAGTGAGGGGGAGTGTGGGACGGGGAGTGAGGGGGAGCGGGGTGTGAGGGAGTGAGGGGGAGTGTGGGACGGGGAGTGAGGGGGAGTGGGGAGCAGGGTGTGAGGGAGTGAGGGGGAGTGGGGGGCAGGGTGTGAGGGATTGAGGGGGAGCGGGGTGTGAGGGAGTGAGGGGGAGTGGGGAGCAGGGTGTGAGGGAGTGAGGGAGTGAGGGGGAGTGGGGGACGGGGTGTGAGGGAGTGAGGGGGAGTGGGGGGCGGAGTGAGGGGGAGTGAGGGGCGGAGAGAGGGGGAGTGGGGGGGCGGAGTGAGGGGGAGTGGGGGGCGGGGTGTGATGGAGTGTGGGGGGGCGGGGTGTGATGGAGTGAGGGG
>JASTWF010002904.1:0-14600 GCA_030390025.1 Squalus acanthias | reverse complement strand
CAGACAGCTCCATTCACAAAACCAGACAACTCTATTCACAGACACAGACAGTTCCATTTACAGACCCAGACATCTCCATTCACAGACACAGACAGCACCATTTACAGACACAGACAGCTCCATTTACAGACTCTGGCAGCTCCATTCACAGACCCAGACAGCTCCATTCACATACACAGACAGCTCCATTTACAGACCCAGACAGCTGCATTTACAAACTCTGACAGCTCAATTCACAGACACAGACAGCTCCATTCAGAGACCCAGACAGCTCCATTTACAGACTCTCGCAGCTCCATTCACAGACATAGACAGCTCCATTTACAGACCCTCGCAGCTCCAGTCATAGACATAGAGAGCTCCATTCACAGACCCAGACAGCTCCATTCACAGACATTGACAGCTCCATTCACAGACCCAGACAGCTCCATTCACAGACTCTGGAAGCTCAAAACACAGACACAGACAGCTCCATTCAGAGACCCAGACAGCACCATTTACAGACTCTCGCTGCTCCATTCACAGACTCAGACAGCTCCATTCACAGACCCAGACAGCTCATTCACAGACCCAGACAGCTCCATTCAGAGCCCCAGACAGCTCCATTTAGAGACTATGACAGATCAATTCACATACACAGACAGCTCCATTCAGAGACACAGACAGCTCCATTTACAGACTCTCGCAGCTCCATTCACAGACACAGACAGCTCCATTTACAGACCCAGACCGCTCCATTTACAGACTCGGACAGCTCAATTCACAGACACAGACAGCTCCATTCAGAGACCCAGACAGCTCCATTTACAGACTCTCGCAGCTCCATTCACAGACATAGACAGCTCCATTCACAGACCCAGAAAGCTCCATTTACAGACTCAGACTGCTCCATTCACAGACCCAGACAGCTCCATTTACAGACCCAGACAGCTCCATTCACAGACCAAGACAGCTCCATTCACAGACTCAGACATCTTCATTCACAGACCCAGGCAGCTGATTCAACAGACCCAGACAGCACATTTCACAGATCCAGACAGCTCCACTCAAAGACACAGACAACTCATTCATCGACCCAGACAGCTCCATTTACAGACCCAGACAGCTCCATTGACGATAGGTCTTCGACCTGAAACGTTAACTCTGTTTCTCTCTCCACGGATGGTGCCTGGCCTGCAGAGTTTTCCAGCGTTTTCTGTTGTTAGATTCATTCACAGATTCAGACAGCTCCATTCACAGACTCAGAAAGTTAATTTCAGAGACCTAGATAAAACCATTCACAGACACAGACAGCTCCATTTACAGACTCTGGCAGCTCCATTCACAGACCCAGAAAGCACCATTTACAGACTTAGACAGCTCCATTCACAGACCCAGACAGCACCATTTACAGACCAAGACAGCTCCATTCACAGACTCAGTCAGCTTCATTCACAAACCCAGGCAGCTGATTCAACAGACCAAACAGCACATTTCACAGATCCAGACAGCTCCATTTAAAGACACAGACAACTCATTTCATCGACCAAGACAGCTCCATTTACAGACCCAGACAGCTCCATTGACGATAGGTCTTCGACCTGAAACGTTAACTCTGTTTCTCTCTCCACGGATGGTGCCTGGCCTGCAGAGTTTTCCAGCGTTTTCTGTTGTTAGATTCATTCACAGATTCAGACAGCTCCATTCACAGACTCAGAAAGTTAATTTCAGAGACCTAGATAGAACCATTCACAGACACAGACTGTTCCATTCAGAGACCCAGACAGCTTCATTCACAGACTCCCAAAGATCATTTCACAGATCCAGACAGCTCCATTCACAGACTCAGACAGCTCCATTCACAGACCCAGACAACTCCATTAACAAACCCAGACAGCTCCATTTACAGACTCTGACAACTCAATTCACTGACACAGACAGCTCCATTCACAGACCCAGGCAGCTCCATTCACAGACCCAGAGAGCTCCATTCATAGACCCAGACAGATCCATTCCCAGACTCAGACAGCTCCATTCACAGAAACAGACAGCAACATTCACCGACATGGAAAGCTGATTACAAAAACACAGACAGCTCATTTCACAAATTCATTAAGTTAATATCACAGACCCAGACATTTCCATTCACAGACTCATAAAATTCATTTCACAGACCTAAACAGCTCCATTCACAGACCCAGACAGCTCCATTCACAGACCCAGACAGCTCATTAAACCGACCCAGACAGCTCCATTCACAGACCCAGACAGCTCCATTCAATGACCCAGACAGCTCCTTCCACAGACACAGACAGTTCCATTCACAGACCTAGACAGCTCCATTCACAGATCCAGACAGCTCATTTCACCGACCCAGACAGCTCCATTCACAGACACAGACAGCTCCATTCACAGACCCAGACAACTCCATTTACAGACTCTGACAGCTCAATTCACAGACACAGACAGCTCCATTCAGAGACCCAGACAGCTCCTTTTACAGACTGTCGCAGCACATTCACAGACCCAGACAGCTCTATTTACAGACTCAGACAGCTCCATTCACAGACCCAGACAGCTCCATTCACAGACCCAGAAAGCTCCATTCACAGACCCAGACAGCTCCATTCACAGACCCAGACAGCTCATTCACAGACACAGATAGCTCCATTCACAGACTCAGACAGCTCAATTCACAGACCCAGACAGCTCCATTCACTGACCCAGACAGCTCCTTCCACAGACACAGACAGTTCCATTCACAGACCTAGACAGCTCCATTCACAGACCCAGACAGCTCATTTCACCGGCCCAGACAGCTCCATTCACAGACACAGACAGCTCCATTCACAGACCCAGACAACTCCATTTACAGATCTGACAGCTCAATTCACAGACACAGACAGCTCCATTCAGAGACCCAGACAGCTCCTTTTACAGACTGTCGCAGCACATTCACAGACCCAGACAGCTCTATTTACAGACTCAGACAGCTCCATTCACAGACCCAGACAGCTCCATTCACAGACCCAGACAGCTCCATTCACAGACCCAGACAGCTCCATTCACAGACCCAGACAACTCATTCACAGACACAGATAGCCCCATTCACAGACTCAGACAGCTCAATTCACAGACCCAGAACGCTCCATTCACAGACCCAAACAGCTCCTTTCACAGACTCAGACAGCTCCGTTCACAGACCCAGACATCTCCATTCACAGACTCAGACAGCTCCATTCACAGACCCAGACCGCTCCATTCACAGACCCAGATAACTCCATTCACAGACTGAGACAGCTCCATTTACAGACTCTGGCAGCTCCATTCACAGACCCAGACAGCTCCATTTACAGACCTAGACAGCTCCATTTACAGACTCTGGCAACTCAATTCACAGACACAGGCAGCTCCATTCAGACACCCAGACAGTTCCATTTACAGACTCTCGCAGCTCCATTCACAGATCCAGACAGATCCATTTACAGACTCTCGCAGCTCCATTTGGAGACTGAGACAGCTCCATTCATAGACTCAGACAGCTCCATTCAAAATCCAAGACAGCTCATTTCACCGACCCAGACAGCTCCATTCACAGATCCAGACAGTTCCATTCACAGACCCAGACAGATCCATTCCCAGACTCAGACAGCTCCATTCACAGAAACAGACAGCAACATTCACCGTCATGGAAAGCTGATTACAAAAACACAGACAGCTCATTTCACAAATTCATTCAGTTAATTTCACAGACCCAGACATCTGCATTCACAGACCCAGACAGCTCCGTTCACAGACACAGACAGCTTCATTCACAGACACAGACAGCTCAATTCACAGACACAGACAGCTCCATTCACAGACCCAAACAGTTCCATTAACAGACGCAGACAGCTCCATTCAGAGACCCAGACAGCTCCATTTACAGACACTTGCAGCTCCATTCACAGACCCAGACAGCTCTATTTACAGACTCAGACAGCTCCATTCACAGACCCAGACAGCTCCATTCACAGACCAAGACAGCTCCATTCACAGACTCAGACAGCTCCATTTAGAGACTCAGACAGCTCCATTCACAGACCCAGGCAGCTCCATTTACAGACCCAGACAGCTCCATTCACAGACCCAGACAGCTCCATTCACAGACTCAGACAGCTTTATTCACAGACCCAGACTGCTGATTCAACAGACCCAGACAGCACATTTCACAGATCCAGACAGCTCCATTCAAAGACACAGACATCTCATTTCATCGACCAAGACAGCTCCATTTACAGACCCAGACAGCTCCATTGACGAGAGGTCTTCGACCTGAAACGTTAACTCTGTTTCTCTCTCCACGGATGGTGCCTGGCCTGCAGAGTTTTCCAGCGTTTTCTGTTGTTAGATTCATTCACAGATTCAGACAGCTCCATTCACAGACTCAGAAAGTTAATTTCAGAGACCTAGATAAAACCATTCACAGACACAGACAGTTCCATTCAGAGACCCAGACAGCTCCATTCACAGACCCATTCACTGACCAGGACAGCTCCTTCCACAGACACAGACAGTTCCATTCACAGACCCAGACAGCACTTTTCACAGATTCAGACAGCTCATTTCACAGATTCAGACAGCTCATTTCACAGACCCAGACAGCTCCATTCACTGACACAGACAGCACATTTCACAGACCCAGACAGCTTATTAACAGACACAGGCAGCTCTATTCACAGACTCAGACAGCTCAATTCACAGACCCAGACAGCTCCATTCACAGACTCAGACAGCTCCATTCACAGAGCCAGACAACTCCATTCACAAACCCAGGCAGCTCCATTCAAAGACAAAGACAGCTCCATTCACAGACTCAGACAGCTTCTTTCACAGACACAGACAGCTCCATTCACAGACCGAGTCAACTCCATTTACAGACTCAGACAGCTCCATTCACAGACCAAGACAGTTCCATTAACAGACTCAGACAGCTTCATTAAAAGACCCAGACAGCACATTTCACAGATCCAGACAGCTCCATTCAAAGACACAGACAGCTCATTTCACCGACCAAGACAGCTCCATTTACAGACCCAGACAGCTCCATTTACAGACCCAGACAGCTCCATTTACAGACCCAGACAGCTCCATTGACGACAGGTCTTCGACCTGAAACGTTAACTCTGTTTCTCTCTCCACGGATTGTGCCTGGCCTGCAGAGTGTTCCAGCGATTTCTGTTGTTAGATTCATTCACAGATTCAGACAGCTCCATTCACAGACTCAGAAAGTTCATTTCAGAGACCTAGATAAAACCATTCACAGACACAGACAGTTCCATTCACAGACTCCGAAAGTTCATTTCACAGATCCAGACAGCTCCATTCAGAGACCCAGACAGCTCCATTTACAGACTCTCGCAGGTCCATTCACAGACATAGACAGCTCCATTCACAGACCCAGACAGCTCAATTTACAGACTCAGACAGCTCCATTCACAGACTCAGACAGCTCCTTTCACAGACGCAGACAGCTCCATTCACAGAACCAGACATCTCCATTCACAGACTCAGACAGCTCCATTCACAGACTCAGATAGCTCCATTCACAGGCCCAGACATCTGCATTCACAGACTCAGACATCTCCATTCACAGACCCAGACAGTTCCATTCACAGACCCAGACATTTCCATTCACAGACTGAGACAGCTCCATTTACAGACTCGGGCAGCTCCATTCACAGACACAGACAGCTCCATTCACTGACCCAAACAGCTCCATTTACAGACTCTGACAGCACAATTCACAGACACAGACAGCTCCATTCACAGACCCAGACAGATCCATTCACAGACTCAGACAGCTCCATTCACAGACCCAGACAACTCCATTCACAAACCCAGCCAGCTCCATTTACAGACACAGACAGCTGCATTTACAGACATAAACAGCTCCATTTACAGACTCTGACAGCTCAATTCACAGACACAGACAGCTCCGTTCAGAGATCAAGACAGCTCCATTTACAGACTCTCGCAGCTCCATTCACAGACATGGACAGCTCCATTCACAGACCCAGACAGCTCAATTTACAGACTCAGACAGCTCCATTCACAGAGCCAGACAACTCCATTCACAAACCCAGGCAGCTCCATTCAAAGACAAAGACAGCTCCATTCACAGACTCAGACAGCTTCTTTCACAGACACAGACAGCTCCATTCACAGACCGAGTCAACTCCATTTACAGACTGTGGCAGCTCCATTCACAGACCCAGACTTCTCCATTCATGACACAGACAGCTCCATTCACAGACTCAGAAAGTTCATTTCAGAGACCCAGACAGCTCCATTCACAGACTCCGAAAGTTCATTTCACAGATCCAGAAAGCTCCATTCACAGACCCAGACAGATCCATTCACAGACTCAGACAGCTCCATTCACAGACCCAGACAGCTCAATGCACAGAAACAGACAGCTCCATTCAGAGACCCAGACAGCTCCATTTACAGACTCTCGCAGCTCCATTCACAGACATAGACAGCTCCATTCACAGACCCAGACAGCTCCATTCACAGACTCAGACAGCTAAATTCACAGACTCAGACAGCTCCATTCACAGACCCAGACAGCTCCATTCACAGAACCAGATATCTCCATTCACAGACTCAGACAGCTCCATTCATGAATCAGACAGCTCCATTCACAGACTCTGACAGCTCCATTCACTGACCCAGACAGCTCCATTCATGACACAGACAGCTCCATTCACAGACCCATGCAGCTCCATTGACAGACCCAGACAGCTCCATTCACAGACTTGGACAGCTCAATTCACAGACCCAGGCAGCTCCATTCACAGACTCAGAATTTTCATTTCACAGAACCAGACAGATCATTTCACAGACCCAGACAGCTCATTTCACAGACCCAGACAGCTCCATTCACAGACTCTGACAGCTCCATTCACAGACCCAGACAGCTCATTTAACAGACCCGGACAGCTCATTTCACAGACCCAGGCAGCTCCATTCACAGACTCAGAATGTTCATTTCACAGAACCAGACAGATCATTTCACAGACCCAGACAGCTCATTTCACAGACCCAGACAGCTCCATTCAAAGACCCAGACAGCTCCATTCACAGACTCAGACAGCTCCATTCACAGACTCTGACAGCTCCATTGACAGACCCAGACAGCTCATTTCACAGACCCAGACAGCTCATTTCACAGACCCAGACAGCTCCATTCACAGACTCAGACAGCTGCATTCACAGACGCAGGCAGCTCCATTCACAGACCCAGACAGCTCCATTCACATACCCAGACAGCTCCATTCACAGACCCAGACAGCTCCAGTCACAGAACCAGACAGCTCCAATCACAGACCGAGACATCTCCATTCACAGATCCAGACATCACCATTCACAGACCAGACAACACATTTCACAGACTCAGACAGCTTCAATCACAGACCCAGACAACTCCATTCACAGACTCAGACAGCTCCATTCACAGACCCAGACAGCACATTTCACACATTCAGACAGCTCATTTCACAGATTCAGACAGCTCATGTCACAGACCCAGACAGCTCCATTCACTGACACAGACAGCACATTTCACAGACCCAGACAGCTTATTAACAGACACAGACAGCTCTATTCGCAGACTCAGACAGCTCAATTCACAGACCCAGACAGCACCATTCACAGACCCAGACAGCTCCATTCAGAGACCCAGACAGCTCCATTCACAGACCCAGTCAGCTCCATTTACAGACTCAGACAGCTCCATTCACAGACCCAGACAGCTCAATTCACAGACCCTGACAGATCCATTCACAGACCGAGACAGCTCCATTTGCAGACTCAGACAGCTCCATTCACAGACTCAGACAGCTCCATTTTCAGACACAGACAGCTGCATTCACAGTCTCAGAAAGCTAATTTCACAGACCCAGACAGCTGCATTCACAAACTCAGACAGCTCCATTCACAGTCTCCGAAACTTAATTTCACAGATCCAGACAGCTCCATTCACAGACCCAGACTGCTACATTCAGAGAAACAGACAGCAACATTCACATACATGGAAAGCTGATTTCAAAAACACAGAGAGCTCATTTCACAAACTCAGGAAGTTCATTTAACAGACCCAGACAGCTCCATTCATGACACAGACAATTCATTTCACAGACCTGTACAGCTCCAATCGCAGACTCAGTCATCTAAATTCACAGACCCAGGCCTCTCCATTCACAGACCAAGACAGCTCCATTCACAGACCCAGACAGTTCCATTCACAGACTCAGAATGTTCATTTCACAGAACCAGACAGATCATTTCACAGACCCAGACAGCTCATTTCACAGACCCAGACAGCTCCATTCACAGACTCTGACAGCTCCATTCACAGACCCAGACAGCTCATTTCACAGACCCAGACAGCTAATTTCACAGACCCAGACAGCTCATTTCACAGACCCAGACAGCTCATTTCACAGAGCCAGACAGCTCATTTCACAAACCTAGACAGCTCATTTCACAGACCCAGACAGCTCCATTCAAAGACCCAGACAGCTCCATTCACATACTCAGACAGCTCAATTCACAGACCCAGACAGATCCATTCACAGACCCAGACTGCTACTTTCAGAGAAACAGACAGCAACATTCACAGACATGGAAAGTTGATTTCAAAAACACAGACAGCTCATTTCACAAACTCAGAAAGTTCATTTAACAGACCCAGACATTTCCATTCACAGAAAAGACAACTCATTTCACAGACTCAGACAGCTCCAATCACAGACTCAGAAAGCTCATTTCACAGACTCAGACAGCACCATTCACAGACTCAGACAGCTCTATTCACAGACACAGACAACTCCGTTCTCAGACCAAAACAGCTCATTTCACAGACCCAGACAGCTCATTTCACAGACCCAGACAGCTCAGTTCACAGACCCAGACAGCTACAATCACATACTCGGTAACCTCATTTCACAGACACAGACAGCTCCATTCACAGACTCAGACAGCTCCATTCACAGACTCAGACAGCACCATTCACAGACTCAGACAGCTCTATTCACAGACTCAGACAGCTCCATTCACAGGCCCAGACAGCTACAATCACATACTCGGTAACCTCATTTCACAGACACAGACAGCTCCATTCACAGACTCAGACAGCTCCATTCACAGACTCAGACAGCACCATTCACAGACTCAGACAGCCCTATTCACAGACTCAGACAGCTCCATTCACAGACTCAGACAGCACCATTCACAGACTCAGACAGCTCTATTCACAGACCCAGACACCTCCGTTCTCAGACCCAGACAGCTCCATTCACAGACCCAGACAGCTCCAGTCACAGACCCAGTCAGCTCCAATCACAGATCGAGACATCTCCATTCACAGATCCAGACATCACCGTTCACAGACCAGACAACTCATTTCACAGACTCAGACAGCTTCAACAACAGACCCAGGCAACTCCATTCACAGACTCAGACAGCTCCATTCACAGACCCAGACAGCACATTTCACAGATCCAGACAGCTCCATTCACAGATTCAGACAGCTCATTTCACAGACGCAGACAGCTCCATTCACAGACCCAGACAGCTCATTTCACAGATTCAGACAGCTCATTTCACACACCCAGACAGCTCCATTCACTGACCCAGATAGCACATTTCACAGACCCAGACAGCTTATTAACCGAGACAGACAGCTCTATTCACAGAATCAGAATGATTGGCTGTAGCCGTTTGTTTAGAGGTTTCAGAATCTGGGAATCAGAAGTTTAAAGCCTGGAAAAATAGGATTGGACGTCATTTAGATTTAACATCAATCCAAAGCTATTCTGTACACAATCAAATTGCAAGTCAGACCATTTCTGAAGTTTCCTGTAAATATGCGGATGTGGCATCATCTGCTGATCTCTCTCAGTTGTGAAAAACAATACACACCTGGCAGGATCCTGATACACTGTGAAACCCCATACACACCTGACAGGACCCTGATACACTGTGAAACCCCATACACACCTGGCAGGATCCTGATACACTGTGAAACTCCATACACACCTGGCAGGATCCTGATACACTGTGAAACCCCATAAACACCTGGCAGGATCCACAAACACTGTGAAACCCCATACACACCTGGCAGGATCCTGATACACTCTGAAACGCCATACACACCTGACAGGATCCTGATACACTGTGAAACCCCATGCACACCTGGCAGGATCCTGATACACTATGAAGTCCCATACAAACCTGGCAGGATTCTGATACACTGTGAAACCCCATACACACCTGGCAGGATCCTGATACACTGTGAAACCCCATACACACCTGGCAGGATCCTGAAACAATGTGAAACCCCATACACACCTGGCAGGATCCTGATACACTGTGAAACCCCATACACACCTGGCAGGATCCTGATACACTGTGAAACCCCGTAAAAACCTGGCAGTATCCTGAAACACTGAAAACCCATACAACCGTGGCAGGATTCTGATACACTGTGAAACCCCATACACACCTGGCAGGATCCTGAAACATTGAAAACCCATACACACCTGGCAGGATGCTGACACACTGTGAAACCCCGTACACACCTGGCAGGATCCTGATACACTGTGAAACCCCATACACACCTGGCAGGATCCTGATACACTGTGAAACCCCGTACACACCTGGCAGGATCCTGACACACTGTGAAATCCGATACACACCTGGCAGGATCCTCATACACTGTGAAACCCCATACACACCTGGCAGGATCCTGATACAATGTGAAACCCCATACACACCTGGTAGGATCCTGATACACTGTGAAACCCCAAACACACCTGGCAGGATCCTGATACACTGTGAAATCGCATACACACCTGGCAGGATCCTGATACACTGTGAAAACCCATACAAACCTGGCAGGATCCTGATACACTGTGAAACCCCATACACACCTGCCAGGATCCTGATACACTGTGAAACTCCATACACACCTGCCAGGATCCTGATACACTGTGAAACCCCATACACACCTGGCAGGATCCTGATACACTGTGAAACCCCATACACACCTGGCAGAATCCTGATACACTGTGAAACCCCATACACACCAGACAGGTGCTAGTGGGATAGAATAAAATAACAGGGAGGTATTGCTGCAGTTGTATAGGGTATTGATGAGACCGCACCTGGAGTACTGCATACAGTTTTGGTGTCCATACTTAAGAAAAGACATACTTGCTCTCGAGGCAATACAAAGAAGGTTCACTCGGTTAATTCCGGGGATGAGGGGGTGGACATACGAGGAGAGGTTGAGTAGATTGGGATTCTACTCATTGGAGATCAGAAGAATGAGAGGCGATCTTATTGAAACATATAAGATTGTGAAGGGGCTTGATCGGGTGGACGCGGTGAGGATGTTACCAATGATGGGTGAAACTAGAACTAGGGGACATAATCTTAGAATAAGGCGTTCCTCTTTCAAAACTGAGATGAGGAGAAACTTTTTCACTCAGAGGGTAGTGGGTCTGTGGAATTTGCTACCCCAGGAAGCTGTGGAAGCTACTTCATTAAATAAATTTAAAACAGAAATAGACCGTTTCCTAGAAGTAAAGGGAATCAGGGGTTCTGGGGGGCGGCCTGGAAATTGGACATGAGTTTGAGTTCGGATCGGTCGAGGCCCTGTGGGTGGCGGAGCCGGCCAAGGGGCCGAGTGGCCTGGTCCTGCTCCTGCTACTTGTGTTCTTTAGAGTTGAGGTTGGATCAGATCAGCCATGATCTCATTGAATGGCGGAGCAGGCTCGAGGGGCCGATTGGTCCACTCCTGCTCCTATTTCTTATGTTCTTATGTTCTTATGATCCTGATGCACTGTGAATCTCCATACACACCTCGCAGGTTCCTGATTCACGGTGAAATCCCATACACACCTGGCATGATCCTGAAACACTGTGAAACCCAATACACACCTGGCGCTATCCTGATACACTGTAAAACCCCATACACACCTGGCAGGATCCTGAAACACTGAAAACCCAAACACACGTGGCAGGATTCTGATACACTGTGAAACCCCATACACACCTGGCACTATCCAGATACACTGTGAAAACCCATACAAACCTGGCAGGATCCTGAATCACTGAAACCCCAAACACACCTGGCAGGATTCTGATACACTGTGAAACCGAATACACACCTGGCAGTATCCTGATACACTGTGAAAACCCATACACACCTGGCAGGATCCTGATGCACTGTGAAACCCCATACACACCTGGCAGGATCTTGATACACTGTGAAACCCCATACACACCTGACAGGATCCTGATACACTGTGATACCCCATACACACCTGACAGGATACTGACACACTGTGAAACCCCATACACACCTGACAGGATCCTGATACACTGTGAAACCCCATACACACCTGACAGGATACTGACACACTGTGAAACCCCATACACACCTGACAGGATCCTGATACACTGTGAAACCCCATACACACCTGGCAGGATCCTGATACACTGTGAAAACCCATACAAACCTGGCAGGATCCAGAAACATTGAAAACCCATACACACCTGGCAGGATTCTGATACACTGTGAAACCCCATACACACCTGGCAGGATCCTGATACACTGTGAAAACCCATACAAACCTGGCAGGATCCTGATACACTGTGAAACCCCATACACACCTGCCAGGATCCTGATACACTGTGAAACCCCATACACACCTGCCAGGATCCTGATACACTGTGAAACCCCATACACACCTGGCAGGATCCTGATACACTGTGAAACCCCATACACACCTGGCAGAATCCTGATACACTGTGAAACCCCATACACACCAGACAGGTGCTAGTGGGATAGAATAAAATAACAGGGAGGTATTGCTGCAGTTGTATAGGGTATTGATGAGACCGCACCTGGAGTACTGCATACAGTTTTGGTGTCCATACTTAAGAAAAGACATACTTGCTCTCGAGGCAATACAAAGAAGGTTCACTCGGTTAATTCCGGGGATGAGGGGGTGGACATACGAGGAGAGGTTGAGTAGATTGGGATTCTACTCATTGGAGATCAGAAGAATGAGAGGCGATCTTATTGAAACATATAAGATTGTGAAGGGGCTTGATCGGGTGGACGCGGTGAGGATGTTACCAATGATGGGTGAAACTAGAACTAGGGGACATAATCTTAGAATAAGGCGTTCCTCTTTCAAAACTGAGATGAGGAGAAACTTTTTCACTCAGAGGGTAGTGGGTCTGTGGAATTTGCTACCCCAGGAAGCTGTGGAAGCTACTTCATTAAATAAATTTAAAACAGAAATAGACCGTTTCCGAGAAGTAAAGGGAATCAGGGGTTCTGGGGGGCGGCCTGGAAATTGGACATGAGTTTGAGTTCGGATCGGTCGAGGCCCTGTGGGTGGCGGAGCCGGCCAAGGGGCCGAGTGGCCTGGTCCTGCTCCTGCTACTTGTGTTCTTTAGAGTTGAGGTTGGATCAGATCAGCCATGATCTCATTGAATGGCGGAGCAGGCTCGAGGGGCCGATTGGTCCACTCCTGCTCCTATTTCTTATGTTCTTATGTTCTTATGATCCTGATGCACTGTGAATCTCCATACACACCTCGCAGGTTCCTGATTCACGGTGAAATCCCATACACACCTGGCATGATCCTGAAACACTGTGAAACCCAATACACACCTGGCGCTATCCTGATACACTGTAAAACCCCATACACACCTGGCAGGATCCTGAAACACTGAAACCCCAAATACACGTGGCAGGATTCTGATACACTGTGAAACCCCATACACACCTGGCACTATCCAGATACACTGTGAAAACCCATACAAACCTGGCAGGATCCTGAATCACTGAAACCCCAAAAACACCTGGCAGGATTCTGATACACTGTGAAACCGAATACACACCTGGCAGTATCCTGATACACTGTGAAAACCCAAACACACCTGGCAGGATCCTGATACACTGTGATACCCCATACACCCCTGGAAGGATCCTGATACAGTGTGAAACCCCATACAAACCTGGCAGGATCCTGATATACTGCGAAACCCCATAAGCACCTGGCACGATCCTGATACACTGTAAAACCCCATACACACCTGGCAGGATCCTGAAACACTGTGAAACCCCATACACACATGGCAGTATCCAGATACACTGTGAAAACCCATACACACCTGGCAGGATTCTGATACACTGTGAAACCATATACACACCTGGCAGGATCCTGATATACTGAAACCCCATACACAACTGGCAGGATCCTGATACACTGTGAAAACCCTTAGAAACCTGGCAGGATCCTGATACACTGTGAAACCTCATACACACCTGGCACTATCCTGATACACTGCGAAAACCCATACAAACCTGGCAGGATCCTGAAACACTGAAACCCCAAACACACCTGGCAGGATCCTGATACACTGTGAAACCGGATACACACATGGCAGGAACCTGATACACTGTGAAACCGGATACACACATGGCAGGAACCTAATACACTGTGAAACCCCATACACACCTGGCTGGTTCCTGATACACTGTGAAAACACATACA
>JASTWF010002903.1:0-14613 GCA_030390025.1 Squalus acanthias | reverse complement strand
CCTCCCTCTCCCGATGGCACTGGCTTTTGCTGGGGTTCAGTTGCCTGCCCCAGTCACACCTCTTCGCACGGGAGCCTGGTCAGTGAGCGCAAACAGGGTGTTTGACTGTGTGTGGGGGGGTGGAGGGAGCAGGAACCTTTGCTGGAAAGTGTTGGCGTTGGCTGAGGACACAGTCGGGTGACGCCCTCAGTGTCTGAACAGCCTCCCAGATCTGCAGCGCCCGGTACTTTTCAGGACCAGGCTCGGCCGTGGCGCCTGACACAGTCAAATAGCTGGCCGGCCACTCACATCGAAAAATAGGAGCAGGAGTCGGCCCTTCGAGCCTGCTCCGCCATTCAATATGATCATTGCTGATCCTCTATCTCAATACCATATTCCCGCTCTCTCCCCAAACCCCTTCCTTGATGCCTTTTGCGTCTAGAAATCGATCTATCTCCTTCTTAAATATATTCAGTGACTTGGCCGCCACAGCCTTCTGTGGTAGAGAATTCCACAGGTTCACCACCCTCTGAGTGAAGACATTTCTCCTCATCTCAGTCCTAAATGTCCTACCCCGTATCCTGAGACTGTGACCCCTCGTTCTAGACCCCCCCAGCCAGGGGAAACATCCTCCCTGCATCCAGTCTGTCCAGCCCTGTCAGAATTTTATACGTTTCAATGAGATCCCCTCTCATTCTTCTAAACTCTAGTGAATACAGGCCTAGTCGACCCAATCTCTCCTCATAATGACAGTCCTGCCATCCCAGGAATCAGTCTGGTGAACCTTCGCTGCACTCCCTCTATGGCAAGTATATCCTTTCTTAGGTAAGGAGACTAAAACTGCACACAGTACTCCAGGTGTGGTCTCACCAAGGCCCTGTACAACTGTAGTAAGACATCCTTGCTCCTGTACTCAAATCCTCTTGCAACGAAGGCCAACATACCATTTGCCTTCCTAACTGCTTGCTGCACCTGCATGTTTGCTTTCAGTGACTGGTGCACAAGGACACGTTCTGGATGAGGCACTGGAGGGCAGCAGCTCTCCACAAAATGCGAGAGTTGCCTAACTTTGGGAATGGCAAAGAACTGGGGGGTTAGGAATCAATGGGTCGGGAGGCAACTTTAAAACCATCTTTCACTGTGCGGAGTGCGAGGATAGGGGGGGCAGTCAGAAAGAGGAGGTGCAAAAAAATAGAACATAACCCCGGAGTTGCTTTGATTTCTGTTTATTACCGAGCAGTTCTCGGATGAAATGTTAAACCGAGGCCCAGGCTGAGTGCAATTTGGCTGCCGGGTTTCCTACATTATAACAGTGACTGCAGTTGAAAAGTACTTCATTGGCTGTGAGGCACTTTGGGACGTCCTGAGGTGGTGAAAGGCGCCGGAGAGATGCGAGTCTGTATTTTACTGGTTCCCCCTCTGCGACAGGTGGACAAACTAGATGCAGGAAGGATGTTCCCGATGGTCGGAGAGTCCAGAACCAGGGGTCACAGTCTAAGGATAAGGGGTAAGCCATTTAGGACAGAAATGAGGAAGAATTTCTTCACCCAGAGAGTGGTGAACCTGTGGAATTCTCTACCACAGAAGGTAGTTGAGGCCAATTCATTAAATATATTCAAGAAGGAGTTAGATATATTTCTTAAAGCTAAAGGGATCAAGGGATATGGGGAGAAGGCAGGGACAGGGTACTGAGTTTGGATGATCAGCCATGATCTCATCGAATGGCTGAACAGGCTAGAGGGGCCGAATGGCCTACTCCTGCTCCTATCTTCTATGTTTCTATGTGAACGCTGCCTCTAAATGTGACTGTGCCAGATCTGGGCAGTAACATGCACCAACACCTCGGGTCTCCCATTGCCCCTCCCGCCCCTGGACTCCACCTGCTGTGTACACATGTTCAATCACAGAGTTAATGTTTACGAGAGCACACATTCAGTGCAAGGAGGCTCGGATACGCTCGGAATATGACTCCCCCACCCTCTCGCTAAACCTGCTGCTCCATAAAGGGGGCAAGGGTCAACTTAACCGCCTGGGTGATCGCATGAACTAAAATCGGACGGGTTCCACAAAGGGTGGGACATCCACTCCACCTGTTTACATCCGGGCAGGGAGGCTTAACATCACCGCCCTTCCCCCACCCAGGCCTCTGTGGCCCTCAATTAAACAGCACCAGCAGAACAAACAGCGAGACAAATGGGCATGTTTTGCGGGCTGGATGAGGAAGGGATGTTGGCCAGAACTCCCTTCTCCTCCAACATGGTCCTGAAATCATTTCTATCCACTGTAAAAAAAAAAGATATACTTGCTCTGGGCAGTTCAGAGAAGGTTCACTCGGTCGATTCCGGAGATGAGGGGGTTGACTTATGAGGAAAGGTTGAGTAGGTTGGGCCTCTACTCATTGGAATTCAGAAGAATGAGAGGCGATCTTATCGAAACATAGAAGATTGTGAGGGGGCTTGATCGGGTGGAGGCGGGGAGGATGTTTCCACTGATGGGTGAGACTAGAACTAGGGGGCATAATCTTAGAATAAGGGGCTGCCGTTTCAAAACTGAGATGAGGAGAAACTTCTTCACTCAGAGGGTAGTAAATCTATGGAATTTGCTACCTCAGAGAGCTGTGGAAGCTGCGACATTAAATAAATTTAAAACGGAGATAGACGGTTTCCTAGCTGATAAGGGAATGAAGGGTTATGGGGAGCGGGCAGGGAAGTGGACGTGAGTCTAGGTTCGGATCAGCCATGATCCTATTGAATGGCGGAGCAGGCCCGAGGGGCCATATGGCCGACTCCTGCTCCTACTTCTTATGATCTTATGATCTTATGTTCTATGAGCCTTTAATAATATTTTAACGGCGGTTTATTTCCACTCCTCCCTCTCCTGCAAGCTTGTGAGGGGTAGGAGAGCAGGAGGGCGAGGAATCACCTTGACCAATTACACAAGAACATCAGAGTTAGGAGCAGGAGGAGGCCGTTCAGCCCCCTCGAGCCTGTTACATTAGGAACAGGAGGAGGCCATTCAGCCCCTCGAGCCTGTTACATTAGGAACAGGAGGAGGCCATTCAGCCCCTCGAGCCTGTTACATTAGGAACAGGAGGAGGCCATTCAGCCCCTCGAGCCTGCTCCGCCATTCAATGAGATCAGGGTTGATCTGTGACCGAACTCCATCTCCCCGCCTTTGCCCCGTATCCCCCTTAATTCCTTTGGTTAACAGAAATCGATCAATCTCAGATTCAAAATCAACAATTGGTCCCCCAGCATCAATTGCCGTTTGCAGAAGAGAGTTCCAAACTTCTACCACCCTTTGTGTGTCGAAGTGTTTCCTAACTTCACTCCTGAAAGGTCTGGCTCTAATTTTTAGACTCTGCCCCCTAGTCCTAGACTCCCCAACCAGCGGAAATAGTTTCTCTCTATCTCTCTACCCCATCACTTCCCCTTAATATCTTGAAAACTTCGATCAGATCACCCCTGAACCTTCTAAATTCCAGGGAATACAACCCTCGTTTGTGTAATCTCTCCTCGTAACTTAACCCTTGGAGCCCGGGTATCATTCTGGTAAACCTATCAGTCTCAACGACTGAGCCTCCACAGCCCTCTGGGGTGGAGAATTCCAAAGATTCTCTGCCCTCTGAGTGAAGAAATTCCTCCTCATCTCAGTCCTGAATGGCCGACCCCTTATCCTGAGACTGTGCCCCCTGGTTCTGGACTCTCCAGCCAGGGGGGAAACAGCCTCTCAGCATCTACCCTGTCAATCCCCTTAAGAATGTTATCCGTTTCAATGAGATCACCTCTCATTCTTCTAAACTCCAGAGAGTATCGGCCCAATCTACTCAATCTCTCATCCCAGGAATCAGTCTGGTGAACCTTCGTTGCACCGCCTCCAAGGCAAGTATATCTTTCCTTAGATAAGGAGACCAAAACTGTGCACAGTACTCCAGGTGTGGTCTCACCAAAGCCCTGTACAATTGCACCAAAACTCAGCTGCCCTGTGTCCAAACTCGCACCAAGTCCCGTTCACCCATCACCCCTGTGCTCGCTGACCTACACTGGCTCCTGGTCCGGCAACGCCTCCATTTAAAAATTCTCTTTCAAATCCCTCCATGGTCTCGCCCCTCCCTGTCTCTGTAACCTCCTCCAGCCCCACAGCCCCACAACCCCCCCCCCCACAGCCCCACAACCCCCCCCCCCACAACCCACCCCACCCCCACCCACAGCCCCACAACCCCCCCCCCACAGCCCCACAGCCCCCCACCCCCCCCCCCACAGCCCCACAACCCCCCCCCCACAGCCCCACAACCGCCCCCCCCCCCCCCCCCCCCCGCCCCCCCCCCCCCCCCCCCCCCCCCCCCCCCGAGATATCTGCGCTCCTCTAATTCTGCCCTCTTGAGCATCCCTGATTATAATCGCTCAACCATTGGCGGCCGTGCCTTCTGTTGCCTGGGCCCTAAGCTCTGGAATTCCCTCCCTAAACCTCTCCACCTCGCTACCTCTCTCCCTCCTCCTTTAAGACGCTCCTTAAAACCGACCTCTTTGACCAAGCTTCTGGTCACCTGTCCCTAATATCTCCTTATGTGGCTCGGTGTCAAATTTTTTGTCTTAAACTACTCCTGTGCAGCGCCTTGGGACGTTTTACTACGTTAAAGGCGCTATATAAATACAAGTTGTTGTTGTTAATCTTTTAACGTTATAATGTAAATCTTTTAACGTAAATCTTTTAACGCAACTCTGAATCTTTTAACATTTTAATGTAAATCTTTTAATGTGGATGTTTAATGCTGGATGTTTGACGCTGTTTAATGCTGGATGTTTGACGCTGTTTAATGCTGGATGTTTGACGCTGTTTAATGCTGGATGTTTGACGCTGTTTAATGCTGGATGTTTGACGCTGTTTAATGCTGGATGTTTGACGCTGTTTAATGCTGGATGTTTGACGCTGTTTAATGCTGGATGTTTGACGCTGGTTCATGCTGGCTGTTTGACGCTGTTTAATGCTGGCTGTTTGATGCTGGTTCATGCTGGCTGTTTGACGCTGTTTAATGCTGGATGTTTGACGCTGTTTAATGCTGGATGTTTGATGCTGTTTAATGCTGGATGTTTGACGCTGTTTAATGCTGGATGTTTGACGCTGGTTCATGCTGGATGTTTGATGCTGGTTCATGCTGGCTGTTTGATGCTGTTTAATGCTGGATGTTTGATGCTGTTTAATGCTGGATGTTTGATGCTGTTTAATGCTGGATGTTTGATGCTGGTTCATGCTGGCTGTTTGACGCTGGTTCATGCTGGATGTTTGATGCTGTTTAATGCTGGATGTTTGACGCTGTTTAATGCTGGATGTTTGATGCTGTTTAATGCTGGATGTTTGATGCTGTTTAATGCTGGATGTTTGACGCTGGTTAATGCTGGATGTTTGATGCTGGTTCATGCTGGCTGTTTGATGCTGTTTAATGCTGGATGTTTGACGCTGTTTAATGCTGGATGTTTGACGCTGTTTAATGCTGGATGTTTGACGCTGTTTAATGCTGGATGTTTGACGCTGTTTAATGCTGGCTGTTTGATGCTGGTTCATGCTGGATGTTTGACGCTGTTTAATGCTGGATGTTTGACGCTGTTTAATGCTGGATGTTTGACGCTGTTTAATGCTGGCTGTTTGATGCTGGTTCATGCTGGATGTTTGACGCTGTTTAATGCTGGATGTTTGACGCTGTTTAATGCTGGATGTTTGACGCTGTTTAATGCTGGATGTTTGATGCTGGTTAATGCTGGATGTTTAATGCTGGATGTTTGACGCTGTTTAATGCTGGATGTTTGACGCTGTTTAATGCTGGATGTTTGACGCTGTTTAATGCTGGATGTTTGATGCTGGTTAATGCTGGATGTTTATTGCTGGATCTTTGATGCTGGTTAATGCTGGCTGTTTAATGTTTGATGCTTGTGTATCATTATAAACACACAAAAGCAAAGTGCAGGTTGATCAGGATTTCCTGTTCTTGGGTCAGATTTCCCACGTTTGCAGTTTCTCCTGAAAAAAAAAGATCCGAGGAGGGGAAACAAATACCATTTGAATGAAAACATAAGGAGGAGGAGGAGGGGGGAGGGAGTCACCCATTCAAGGTGGTGGGGGAACAAAAAGCCACACAAACCGCAGCCGGCACCGGACCACCTGCCCCCGGGCCTGAGCCGCTACTCGAGGCCGGGGTCGGGTCCGCGGCCTAGCGCCCCAGAGCGGGCCCGGGGGTAAAACAATGCCAACTGCTTGATCGGCTCCCCCTCCCTCGGCTCGATGGGGGTTTGGTGCCGAGGCCTCCCAAGGGGGGAAGCGAACTGAACCGCCCTCAATTTTTATCCCCCTCCTTTTCCGCCACTCACCTGCATCCGCTGGAACTCCTCCTCGGACAGAGCCTGCGCCATCTTGCAGGTTGTGGTGCGGGCGTCCGCCGCCAACCACGAAATTAAACCGACCCCGCCGCCTCTTAACAGGTGGGGGAAAAAATCCGCCCGCCCGCCTGTGTTTTAACCTTTAAAAAAAAAAGAGAAACGGTGAAACAAACGGCGTCACTCTCACGCCGCCCGGCTGACGACACGCCCCCTTTTTCTTTTTTTCCTGTCCGGCCGACGCGTATTCCGCGCTGCTGCGCCTTTAATGACGTTTTAAAGGGGAAGGCGCCCAGCGCTGCGGTCCCCACCCGCTCCCTCTTAAAGGGACCAACACCTCCCTTGCCAGCTCCCACTTGCCATCCATTGAGGGGGAGTGGCACTGCGCTTTGATGCTGGTCAGTCCGAGTCGGAAGGCTTGCGGCTTTGCATCCCCCCACTCTGGAGAGGGGGGAAAAAAATATAATCCGGGCTGATCGTGCAACGGTTACAGCGTGGAGGGAGGCCATTCGGCCCGTCGAGCCCGTGCCCATCCGACCCCACACGCCCCTGATACTTCAGGGCGGTGCCGAGGGAGCGCCGCACTGTCGGAGGGGCGGTACAGAGGGAGAGCCGCATTGTCTGAAGGGCAGTACTGAGGGAGGGCGGCACTGTCGGAGGGTCAGTACTGAGGGAGCGCCGCACTGTCGGAGGGGCAGTGCTGAGGGAGCGCCGCATTGTCTGAGGGGCGGTACTGAGGGAGCGCCGCACTGTCGGAGGGGCGGTACTGAGGGAGTGCCGCACTGTCGGAGGGGCGGTACTGAGGGAGCGCCGCACTGTCGGAGGGGACGGTACAGAGGGAGAGCCGCACTGTCGGAGGGGCGGTACCGAGGGAGCGCCGCACTGTTGGAGGGGCGGTACCGAGGGAGCGCCGCACTGTCGGAGGGGCGATACTGAGGGAGCGTCGCACTGTCGGAGGGGGCAGTACTGAGGGAGCGTCGCACTGTCGGAGGGGCCAGTACTGAGGGAGCGCCGCACTGTCAGAGGGGTGGTACTGAGGGAGCACCGTACTGTTGGAGGGGCAGTGCCGAGGGAGCGCCTCACTGTCGGAAAGGCAGTACTAAGGGAGCACCGCACTGTCGGAGGGGCAGTACTGACGGAGCGCCGCACTGACGGAAGGACAGTACTGAGGGAGCGTCGCACTGTCGGAGGGGGCAGTACCGAGGGAGCGCCGCACTGTCAGAGGGGCGGTACCGAGGGAGCGCTGCACTGTCAGAGGGGCAGTACTGAGGGAGCGCTGCACTGTCGGAGGGGTGTTTCTGAGGGAGTGCCGCACTGTCAGAGGGGCAGTACTGAGAGAGCGCTGCACTGTCGGAAGGGGCAGTACTGTGACCGCTCTCTGAACAGTGGAGGTGCTGCTGTGTATTGACCTGTATAGTCTATAATTAAGGATGGCATGACTGAACTCCTTGAAAACTTTCAGTTGATCAGAGAGCCAGCATGGATTTGTGAAAGGCAGGTCATGCGTAACGAACCTGATTGAATTTTTTGAAGCAATGACTAAAGTAGTGGACAGGGGAATGTCTATGGATGTTATTTATATGGATTTCCAGAAGGCATTCGATAAAGTCATAGAATCATAGAAGTATACAACACAGAAGGTAGCTATTCGGCCCATTGTGCCTGTGCTGTGAACCTCCTCTGTACCCTTTCTAAGGCCTTTACATCTCTCCTGAAGTGTGGTGCCCAGAAATGACCACAATACTCCAGCTGAGGCCTAACCAGTGTTTCATAAAGTTCTTGCGCGATCTCATAGAGTCCTAACGGCACAGAAGGAAGCCATTCGGCCCATCGAGTCTGTGCCGGCTCTCTGTAGAGCAATCCAGTCAGTCCCATTCCCCCCCCCACCCGCTCTATCCCCGTAGCCCTGCAAGTTTATTTCCCTCGAGTGCCTATCCAGTCTCCCCTTGAAAACATTGAGTGTCTCCGCTTCCACCACTTCCCTCGGCAGCGAGTTCCAGGTCCTCGCCACTCGCTGCGTAAAAACGTTTTTCCTCACATCCCCCCCCCCTGTATCTCTTGCCCAAAACCTTAAATCTGTGTCCCCTAGTCCTTGTACCGTCAACTAGTGGGAACAGCCTTTCCCCGTCTAACCTATCCAAACCCGTCATAATTTTGTACACCTCTATCAAATCACCCCTCAATCTCCTTTGCTCTAATGAAAACAAATTTCTTTGCTTTTATATCCTATTCCTCTATTTACAAACCCAAGTAACCCATGTGCTTTTTTAACCACCTTACCAACTTGCTGTGCCACTTTTAAGGATTTGTGTATATGGACACCAAGGTCTCTCTGCTCATCTACACTGGTATACTGTCTTTCCATATTACTCCTCCCGAACTGCATCACTTCACGCTCCTCCACATTGAACTCCATCTGCCATCCTGTCTACCTCATCCTGCAGCCTATAACTATCCTCATCACTGTCTACTACTTTGCCAAATTTTGTATCATCTGCAAACTTTTATAACGCTGCTCCCTACACCCGAGTCATAGAAACATAGAAACATAGAAGATAGGAGCAGGAGTAGGCCATTCGGCCCCTCGAGCCTGCTCCAACATTTAATGAGATCGTGGCTGATCCTCCAAATTCAGTACCCTGTCCCTGCTTTCTCCCCATATCCCTTGATCCCTTTAGCCTTAAGAAATATATCTATCTCCTTCTTGAATATATTTAATGAATTGGCCTCAACTGCCTTCTGTGGTAGAGAATTCCACAGGTTCCCCGCTCTCTGGGTGAAGAAATTCCTCCTCATCTCAGTCCTGAATGGCTTACCCCTTATCCTTAGACTGTGACCCCTGGTTCTGGACTCCCCCGCCATCGGGAACATCCTTCCTGCATCTAGTCTGTCTAGGTTGTTTATGAAAATTGAAAAGAGTAATGGACCCAGAAACACCCATCCACCACCACCGCCCATTGCTTCCTGTCACTGAGCCAATAGCTAAAGTTGAAGCTCATGGGATTGAAGGCAAATTATTGACCTGGTTAGGAAACTGGCTGAGCGGCAGGAGGCAGAGAGCAGGGATAATGGGCAGGTACTCTAATTGGCAGGATGTGACTAGTGGTGTCTCACAGGGATCTGTGTTGGGGCCTCAACTATTCACAGTATTTATTAACGACTTAGATGACTGGACAGAGAGAGCCACATTTCCAAGTTTGCCGATGACACAAAGATAAGGCGGCATTGTAGGCAGTGTAGATGACCTCGGGAGCCTACTGTCAACAAGGGCAGACGTCGATGACGAAGTCCAACACCGCCTTCAGTGTGCCAGTGCAGCCTTCGGTCGCCTGAGGAAGAGAGTGTTTGAAGACCAGGACCTCAAACCCGGCACCAAGCTCATGGTCTACAGAGCAGTAGTGATACCCGCCCTCCTGTATGCCTCAGAGATATGGGCCATGTACAGCAGGCACCTCAAAGCACTGGAGATGTACCACCAACGCTGCCTCCGCAAGATCCTGCAAATCCATTGGCAGGATAGGCGCACCAACGTCCGTGTTCTCGCTCAGGCCAACATCCCCAGCATCGAAGCTTTGACCACGCTTGATCAGCTCCGATGGACGGGTCACATCGTCCGCATGCCCGATATGAGACTCCCAAAACAAGCGCTCTACTCGGAGCTCCGACACGGCAAGAGAGCCCCAGGTGGGCAGAGGAAACGCTTCAAGGACACCCTCAAAGCCTCCTTGAAAAAGCGTAACATCCCCACCGACACCTGGGAATCCCTGGCCCAAGACCGCACAAAGTGGAGGAGAAGCATCCGGGAAGGCGCCGAACACCTCGAGTCTCTTCGCCAGGAGCAAGCGGAAGCCAAGCGCAAACAGCGCAAGGAGCGCACGTCAACCCAAGCACCCCACCCACCCGCCCCTTCAACCACCATCTGCCCCACCTGTGACAGAGACTGTAGGTCCCACATTGGACTCATCAGTCACCTGAGAACTCATTTTTAATGTGGAAGCAAGTCATCCTCGGTTCTGAGGGACTGCCTAAGAAGAAGAGATGGAAGCATAAAATTACATAGGGATATCAATAGAGTAAGTGAACGGGCAAAACTGTGGCAAATGGATTTTAATGTAGGCAAGTGTGAGGTCATCCACTTTGGACCTAAAAAGGATAGAAGAGGGTACTTACTAAATGGTGGAAAGATAAAAACAGTGGATGTCCAGAGACTTGGGGGTCCAGGTACATAGATCATTAAAATGTCATGAACAGGTACAGAAAATAATCAAAAAGGCTAATGGGATGCTGGCCTTTATATCTAGAGGACTTGAATACAAGGGGGTAGAAGTTATGCTGCAGCTATACAAAGCCCTGGTTAGACCACACCTGGAGCACTGGGAGCAGTTCTGGGCACCACACCTCAGGAAGGATATATTGGCCTTGGAGGGAGTGCAGCGCAGGTTTACCAGAATGATACCCGGACTCCAAGGGTTAAATTACGAGGAGCGATTCCACAAACTAGGGTTGTATTCCCTGGAATTTAGATGGTTATGCGTTGATTGCATCAAAGTATTCCAGATATTAAGGGGAACTAATAGGGTAGATAGAGAGAAACTATTTCCGCTGGTTGGACTAGGGGACATAGCCTAAAAATTAGAGCCCGGCCTTTCGGGAGTGAAGTTCGGAAACACTTCTACACACAAAGGGCGGTAGAAGTTTGGAACTCTCTTCTACAAACTGCAATTGGTGCTGGGGATCAATTGTTAATTTTGAATCTGAGATTGATAGATTTTTGTTAACCAAAGGTATTGAGGGATACGGGGCAAAGGCAGGCATATGGAGTTAGGTCGCAGACCAGCCATGATCTCATTGAATGGCGGAACAGACTCGATGGGCCGAATGGCCTCCTTCTGTGCTGTACTATTCAGTGATTCTATGATTCCCCAGCTCTGTTTGCACTGAAACCGGTGCCCGTACACATCCACTTCCCAGCAGAGGTGCATTGGAGGGGATCAGGAGCAGGAGCCTTGGCTATTTTTCTCTTTCTGAGCCCCAATGGGGGCCGCGGATAATTCTAGTGGCCCGAGTGCAGCCTCGGCTGAGGCCAGTTAATTCAGAGCAGAGCTCGAATCTGCTCTGTGTTGCTCAGTTCACGCACTTTCAAGCAAAAAAGTCAAAGATATATTCTTCTATCAAGAGAGGACGTGCGCTGAATGAAATAGCCTCCCCATGCACCACATTCCTTCTGCTTTAAGGAATTCAAATATTTCCTTGATCACTTGCCCTCCCTCACTTTCCTTCCCTCGTTCTTCCCTGTATTTCCCCCAAGCCTTCAGCAACCTCTGGCCCTCCTTATCTAATTCCCCCTTTGTCCTTTCCTCCTTTATTCCCCTTTTACTTTCCCCATTTCCCCATCCTTCCTCATTTCCCCTTTCACCTTCTCCGCACATTTCCCCTACCTCCCTGATTCCCCTTTTCCCTTCCCCTCATTCCCCCTTTCACATTTCCTCCTCATTCTCCTTTCACTTCCCCCTTTTTTCTTTCCCTCCCTCGCTCCCTTGTTTCTTTCCCTCCCTCACTCCCCCTTGTTTCCTTCCCTCCCTCACTCCTTGTTTCCTTCCCTCCCTCGCTCCCTTGTTTCTTTCCCTCCCTCACTCCTTGTTTCCTTACCTCCCTCATGCCCCCTCGTTTCCTTTCCTCCCACACTCCCACTTTCACTCTCCTCTCCTTTATTCCCTCATTCCCCCTTTTCCCTTTCCTCCCTCATTCCCCTCTCTTTTCCTCCTTCCCTCCCTCATTCCCCTTTTTTTCTCTTTCCCTCCCTCATTCCCCTTTTTTTCTCTTTCCCTCCCTCATTCCCCCTTTTTTCTCTTTCCCTCCTTCATTCCATTTCACTTCCCCTCTTTTTTCTCTTTCCCTCTCTCATTCCCCCTTTCAGTTTCCCTCATTCCCTCTCTTTTCCTCTTTCCCTCCCTCATTCCCCCTTTCACCTTCCCTTTTTCTCTTTCCCTCCCTCATTCCCCCTTTCACTTTCCCCTCTTTTTTCTCTTTCCCTCCCTCATTCCCCCTTTCACTTTCCCTTTTTCTCTTTCCCTCCCTCATTCCCCCTTTCACTTTCCCCTCTTTTTTCTCTTTCCCTCCTCATTCCCCCTTTCACTTTCCCCTCTTTTTTCTCTTTCCCTCCCTCATTCCCCTTTCACTTTCCCCTCTTCTCTTTCCCTCCCTCATTCCTCTTTCCCTCCCTCATTCTCTCTTTTCACTTTCCCCTCTTTTTTCTCTTTCCCTCCCTTATTCCCCCTTTCACTTTCCCTTTTTCTCTTTCCCTCCCTCATTCCCCCTTTCACTTTCCCCTCTTTTTTCTCTTTCCCTCCCTCATTCCCCCTTTCACTTTCCCCTCTTTTTTCTCTTTCCCTCATTCCCTCTTTCACTTTCCCCCTTTTTCCTCTTTTCCTCCCTCATTCTCCTTTCACTTCCCCTCTTTTTCCCTTTCCCTCCCTCATTCCCTCTTTCACTTTCCCCTTTTTTTCTCTTTCCCTCCCTCATTCCCTCTTCCACTTTCCCCCTTTTTTCTCTTTCCCTCCCTCATTCCCCCTTTCACTTTCCCCTTTTTTCTCTTTCCCTCCCTCATTCCCTCTTTCACTTTCCCCTTTTTTTCTCTTTCCCTCCCTCATTCCCCCTTTCACTTTCCCCTCTTTTTTCTCTTTCCCTCCCTCATTCCCTCTTTCACTTTCCCCTTTTTTTCTCTTTCCCTCCCTCATTCCCCCTTTCACTTTCCCCTCTTTTTTCTCTTTCCCTCATTCCCTCTTTCACTTTCCCCTCCTTTTTCTCTTTCCCTCCCCCATTCCCCCCCTCCCCCACTCCAAAATGGCGCCGCCAACCGCTACCGCGCGAGCGCCCCCGGCTGGCCCCGCCCACAGCCTCCTTCCCCGCGCCACCATTGGCTGCGGCCCGGGCACGTGACCGGCTCCCGCCGCCTGTTGCCCCGCCCCCCCGATTCAAAATTCAAACTTGTGAGCGGGAAAAAAAACCCGTCACTGGGGCTTGGGAGTGAAGACAAGATGGCGGGAGTGGGTGAGGGAGAGAGAGAGAGAGAGAGAGAAAAGCCAACAAACTGAGGGGAAAAACAATGAATCTGAAGCAATTAATAATCCTGACCAGTTCAGACTCACAAAAAGCCAACTAATTCCTGCCCATTGAGAAGCCCACAGCACAGAAAGAGGCCATTTGGTCCATCGCACCCATACTAGCCCCATTTCCCAATTAGTTGCCATTCCCTCCGCCTCAATCCGATTAAAAATGACGCTAAAGAGGCCCCGATTTAATTGTTTGGAGAATTGGCATTTTTTTTTGAAATTGAGATGTTGAGGTGGGGGGGAGGGAAAAGAAACCAAATTCCTCCCTCTTTTCCTTATTTTGTTTTTCTCTTTAAAATGACGTATCTATCGCCAATGGGGCTGGTCACCATTGGCCGTCCGTGCGGTCAACTTGGAGGCAACTGGGCGGCCAGCAGCCCAGGATTGGCACGGCGCCCAGCGCCAACATTACCCAACCCCTCCCAAACCCCGCCCGATCGGCGCCCGTCAGCAATGGGAGGGATAGTCTCAGCCCATCGCATTTTTACTAACCCTTACTCTTTTTTTTAAAAAACAGGAAATAAGGAAATCGTCCTGAAGATGGACGACACCCTGAACCTAGTGACCGAAGTGGAGCTAGGTACGAACGTCAAGCTGCAAGAAAGGACCGATTGGCTCGTCATCGAATAGCACAGCACCGAAGGAGGCCGTTTGGCCCATCGAGCCGGCGCCAGCTGTTTCGAAGAGCAATCCAGTTGGTCCCAGTCCCTGGCTCTTTCCCCATACCCCTGCAATTTTTGCTCCAATTCCCTTCTGAAGGCTATTATTGAACCTGTATCCACCATCCTATTTTTCCTCATGTCGCCTCTGGTTCTTTTGCCAATCGCCTTAAATCTGTGTCCTCTGGTTAGCGACCCTTCAGCCACTGGAAACAGTCTCTCTTTATTTACTCGATCTAAACCCGTCATCATTTTAAACACCTCCATCAAATCTCCTCTTAGCCTTCTCTGCTCCAAGCTTATTTTTGCAGTATCCTAACCCTTCCATCCTGGCACTCATCCGGACTTTGAACAATCCTAATCTCTGCCTCTGACTGCCTTGCACAGCAGATTATTCCAGAGTTCTTCCTAAATTTACTTTTCATTCGCTTGAATTGTTGCCTTCCGATCCTACTAGCCAGATATACGTAGAATCATAGAGTGATACAGCACAGG
>JASTWF010002902.1:0-14617 GCA_030390025.1 Squalus acanthias | reverse complement strand
ACTATTTAGTTTAAAGCCCTATAAACAGCCCTAGTTATTTGATTTGCCAGGACACTGATCCCAGCATGGTTCAAGTGAAGCCCGTCCCAACGGAACAGCTCCTTCTTTCCCCAGTACTGGTGCCAGTGCCCCATGAATCGAAACCCATTTCTCCCACTCCAATCTTTGAGCCACGCATTCATCTCTCTGATCTTATTGACCCAATACCAATTTGCTCGTGGCTCAGGTAGTAATCCAGAGATTATTACCTTTGTGGTTCTGCTTTTTAATTTAGCCCCTAGCTACTCATACTCCCTCAGCAGAACCTCTTTCTTAGTCCTACCTATGTCGTTGGTACCTACGTGGACCACGACAACTGGATCCTTCCCCTCCCACTCCAAGTTCCAAGGTCTGTCACTGTATAACACTGGGGTACAGTACTGGTGGGTAGAGTCATAGAGTTATACAGCACAGAAAGCGGCCCTTCGGCCCATCGTGTCCATGCCGGCCATCAAGCCCTGTCTATTCTAATCCCATTTTCCAGCACTTGGTCCGTAGCCTTGTATGCTATGGCGTTTCAAGTGCTCATCTAAATGCTTCTTGAATTTGTTCATCCCTGTCTGGCATAAATATAAAACAGGAAAGGTGGCTCAACCGTGGCTAACAAGGGAAATTAGGGATAGCATAAGATCCAAGGAGCAGACACATAAATTGGCCAGAAAAAGCAGCAAACCTGAGGATTGGGAGCAGTTTAGGATTCAGCAAAGGAGGACAAAGGGATTAATTAAGAGGGGGAAATAGAGTATGAGTAAGATTGCAGGGAACATAAAAACTGACTGTAAAAGCTTCTATATATGTGAAGAGAAAAAGATTAGTGAAGTCAAGCGTAGGTCCCTTGCAGTCAGAATCAGGGGAATTTATAATGGGGAACAAAGAAATGGCAAACCAATTAAATACATACTTTGGTTCTGTCTTCACAAAGGAGGACACAAATAACCTCCCAGAGAGGTCGGGGAACATAGGGTCTAATGAGAGGGAGGAACTGAATGAAATCAGTATTTGTAGGGAAATGGTGTTAGGGAAATTGACGAGATTGAAGGCTGATAATCTACATCCCAGGGTAATTAAGGAAGTGGCCCTAGAAATAGTAGATGCATTGCTGGTCATCTTCCAAAATTCTATAGACTCTGGAACAGTTCCCATGGATTGGAGGGTAGCTAATGTAACCCCACTATTTAAAAAAGGTGGTAGAGAGAAAACGGGGGAATTATAGACCGGTTAGCCTGACATCGGTAGTGGGGAAAATGCTAGAGTCAATTATAAAAGATGTAATAGCAGAGCACTTGGAAAACAGTGACAGGATCGGACAAAGTCAACATGGATTTACAAAAGGTAAATCATGCTTGACAAATCTACTGGAATTTTTTGAGGATGTAACTGGTAGAATATATAAGGGAGAACCAGTGGATGTGGTGTATTTGGACTTTCAGAAGGCTTTTGACAAGGTCCCGCATAAGAGATTAGCGTGCAAAGTTAAAGCACATGGGATTGGGGGTAAGGTACTGACTTGGATAGAGAACTGGTTGGCGGGCAGGAAGCAAAGAGTTTGAATAAACGGGTCTTTTTCCGAGTGGCAGGCAGTGACTAGTGGGGTACCGCAGGGATCGGTGCTAGGACCCCAGCTATTCACAATATATGTTAATGATTTAGACGAGGGAACTAGATGTAATATCTCCAAGTTTTCAGATGACACAAAGCTGGGTGGGCGAGTGTGCTGTGAGGAGGATGCAGAGAAACTCCAGTATGATTTGGACAGGTTGGGTGAGTGGCAAATGCATGGCAGATGCAGTATAATGTGGATAAATGTGAGGTTATCCACTTTGGTGGCAAAAACAGGAAGGCAGATTATTATCTGAACGGCAATAGATTGGGAAAAGGGGAGGTGCAACGAGACCTGGGTGTCCTTGTGCACCAGTCGCTGAAGGTAAGCATGCAGGTGCAGCAGGCGGTTAAGAAGGCAAATGGTATGTTGGCCTTCATAGCGAGAGGATTCGAGTACAGGAGCAAGGATGTCTTGCTGCAGTTGTACAGGGCCTTGGTGAGACCACACCTTGAGTATTGTGTGCAGTTTTGGTTGCCTTATCTGAGGAAGGATGTTCTTGCCATGGAGGGAGTGCAATGACGATTCACCAGACTGATACCTGGGATGGCAGGGATGACGTATGAAGAGAGATTGGGTCGATTAGGCTTATATTCACTAGCGTTTAGAAGAATGAGAGGGGATCTCATTGAGACTTATAAAATTCTAACAGGACTAGACAGACTAGATGCAGGAAGGATGTTCCCGATGGCGAGTGAGTCCAGAACCAGGGGTCACAGTCTAAGGATAAGGGGTAAGCCATTTAGGACTGAGATGAGGAGGAATTTCTTCACCCAGAGAGTGGTGAACCTGTGGAATTCTCTACCACAGAAGGCAGTTGAGGCCAAATCATTAAATATATTCAAGAAGGAGTTAGATATATTTCTTAAGGCTAAAGGGATCAAGGGATATGGGGAGAAAGCAGGGACAGGGTACTGAATTTGGATGATCAGCCATGATCTCATTGAATGGCGGAGCAGGCTTGAAGGGCTGAATGGCCTACTCCTGCTCCTATCTTCTATGTTTCTATGAATGTTGTGAGGGTTCCTGCCTCTACCACCCTTTCAGGCAGTGAGTTCCAGATTCCAGCCACCCTCTGGGTGAAAAAGTTTTCCCTCTAAACCTCCTGCCCCTTGCCTTGAAACTATGCCCCCTGGTTATTGACCCCTCTACTAAGGGGAAAAGTTCCTTTCTATCTACCCTATCTATGCCCCTCATTTTGTACACCTCAATCAGGTCCCCCCTCAGCCTTCTCTGCTCTAAGGAAAACAACCCCAGCCTGTCCAGTCTCTCTTCATAGCTGACGCGCTCCAGCCCAGGTAACATCCTGGTGAATCTCCTCTGCATCCTCTCCAATGCAATCACATCCTTCCTATAGTGTGGCGACCAGAACTGCACACATTATTCCAGCTGTGGCCTAACCAGCGTTTTGTGCAGCACCCTGCTCTTGCCTTCATTAGCCGAGGCATAGAATATAAGTATCCCATATGCCTTTTTAACCACCTCACCTACCTGTCCTGCTGCCTTCAGGGATATATGTACATGCACACCAAGGTCCCTCTGATCCTCTGTCCTTCTTTGGGTCCTACCATTCATTGTGTATTCCCTTGCCTTGTTAGTCCTCCCAAAATGCATCACCTCACACTTTTCAGGGTTAAATTCCATTTGCCACTGTTCTGCCCACCGATCCCTGCGGTACACCACTGGACACGGGCTTCCAGTCACAAAAACCACCTTCGACCATCACCCTCTGCCTCCTGCCACTAAGCCAATTTTGGATCCAATGTGCCAAATTGCCCTGGATCCCATGGGCTCTTACCTTCTTGACCAGTCTCCCATGTGGGACTTTGTCAAAAGCCTTACTGAAGTCCATGTAGACCACATCAACTGCACTACCCTCATCCACACACCTAGTCACCCCCTCTCAAAATTCAATCAAATTGGTTAGACATGATCTCCCCCTGACAAAGCCATGCTGACTATCCTTGATTAATCCTTGCCTCTCCAAGTGGAGACTAATTCTGTCCCTCAGAATTTTTTCCAATAATTTCCCTACCACTGATGTTAGGCTCACTGGCCTGTAATTCCCTGGTTTATCCCTACTACCTTTCTTGAATAATGGTACTACGTTAGCTGTCCTCCAGTCCTCTGGCACCTCCCCTGTGGCCAGAGAGGTTCTGAAAATTTGTGTCAGAGCCCCTGCAATCTTCTCCCTTGCCTCACACAGCAGCCTGGGATACATCTCGTCTGGGCCTGGGGATTTATCCACTTTTAAGCCCGCTAAAACCGCTAGTACCTCTTCCCTCTTGATACTAATTTGTTCAAGTATATCACAATCCCCCTGCCTGATTTCTATGCCTACATCGTCCTTCTCCATAGTGAACACAGATACAAAATATTCATTTAAAACCTCACCTACATCTTCCTACAGGTCTGTCACTGTATAACACTGGGGTACAGTACTGGTGGAACAGGTCTGTACTGTAACACTGGTGTACAGTACAATTATGTAACTGATAGTGGGAGCATATTATGAGATGATGAATTAAGGGTATTTGCACAATATGTAAATGCATTGACTCAAGTGTGATTTCCCTTGGAATGTACTGGTATCAATGCACTCAATATGCGTAGTGACAACATTGAGAATAGTTTAAAATAATTTAGCATTTGAACTCCGTTAATAAATGTTAATCTTTTTACACTTCCGGCTGTCAGAAAATATTTAGTTTAGTGTTTACTGCAACTTCAGTGTGCTCTTAGGTTCTAAATGGTCTTGCAACCACATGTCATTACACTGGCTCTGCACACTGGGTTGCAGGATATACTTGGGAAGTAAAAATGCTGCGGTAATATAAATAAATGTGCTTTACAAATATTATTAGCATTTGGAAATGCCATGTCTTAATTGCTCCTTTACAAATATTGTCATTTTAATGCTTCAAATGCTTTTCTGTGGTTTACATGGCAGCACCTGTACTTTTGAAGAAAATGCCTCTTCAAGTACCATGCTGTTTGTTACTGGGGTTTGCCGTATAGCTTGGCATGAATAATCCATTTGTTTTGCAGTAGGATGTGTAAATGTGTCTATCGAAGATGAGCTGATTCCTTCCTCAGAGAAGGCTGCTTGTGCTCAGTGCCTTGACTTCCAGCAGTTACTTCTGCTGCAGCAAGCGTTGGCTGCCAAGAATAGCTCCATTGCTTCTCGGCACAGTTGGGCACATTGTTTCACTTGTCAGCTTGAATCAGCCTGAAAAGCTATTCTCCATGGGCTACCTACTTAGGGAGAAGAGGGGGCTGTTGAAGATTTGTTTTATTCACGCTGACTGTGTCAGCTTCTGTAATCACACGTTCTGTTTCCAGTCTTCACAATTATTAATGTGTCCTTAAGGTAAAAGAAAACCAGATTGCTTAAGGAGCGGTTCAGCAAACCTGGATAGCTGTAGTCTTGCCAATCTTATGGTGTGATCACAAGTTTGCATCTGATCATCAACGGATGCCAGTTGACTATTGCTGGCTGGAGACTAGATACCAGGCTTGGTGATCGAAACGAAAGTTATACAAGTTGTGACCATCTGAGTTCCTTTGCGGCAACCTTGAGGGCTGAGCCTTGCAACTCGAGCATACCTACTTGTATTTTCAAAAGGGTTTGTGACCATGACAGAGAGCATTGAACAAGAACAATTTGCATTTATATAGCACCTTTACCATAGTAAAACGTCCCAAGGTGCTTCACAGGAGCATTATTAGACAAATTTGACATTGAGCCACATTAGGAGATATTAGGACAGGTGGTTTGGTCAGAGAGGTAGGTTTTAAGGAACGTCTTTAAGGTGGAAAGAGAGCTGGAGAGGCAAAGAGGGTTAGGGAGGGAATTTCAGAGCTTAGGGCCTAGGGAGCTGAAGGCACATCCGCCAATGGAGGGGGCGAAGGAAAACGGGGATGCTCGAGGCCAGAATTGGAAGAATGCAGCGATCTCGGCGGATTGTAGAGCGTTAGATTTTGAGGGCACTTTGTTACCTGCGGCTACCTGCTCTTGGAAGGTTTCATTCTTGCCTGTCTGAACACAGCCAACCCAGCAATGGCTTTACCTCCCTTCCCCACACTGTCACCTCCAGAATCCCCGAAGGATCTTTCCTCTCCCCCTCTTATTTCTTATCTACATGCTGACCCTCGGTGACATCATTCGTAGGCACGGGTCAAGTTTCATATATATAGCTGCGATATCTGGCTCTAAATTACCATCACTTCTCTCAACTCCTCCAGTGCGTCTACATAGAATTGCATAGAATATACAGCACAGAAACGGGCCATTTGGCACATGCCAGTGTTTATGCTCCACATGAGCTTCCTCCCGCCCTATCAGCATAGCCTTCTGTTCTTTTCGCCCTTGTGTTTATCTGACTTCCCCTTAAATGCATCTATGCTATTTGCCTCAACTACTCCATATGGTAATAAGTTCCGCATTCTCACCACTCTCTGGGTAAAGAAGTTTCTCCTGAATTCCCTATTGGATTTATTAGTGATTATCTTCTATTTATGGCCCCTAGTTTTGATTTCTCCCACAAGTTTTTTTTAATTTATTCCTGGGATGTGGGCGTCGCTGGCAAGACCAGCATTTATTGCCCATCCCTAATTGCCCTTGAGAAGGTGGTGGTGAGCCGCCTTCTTGAACCGCTGCAGTCCATGTGGTGAAGGTACTCCCACAGTGCTGTTAGGTAGGGAGTTCCAGGATTTTGACCCAGCGACAATGAAGGATCAGCGATATACTTCTAAGTCAGGATGGTGTGTGACTTGGAGGGGAACTTGGAGGTGGTGGTGTTCCCATGCACCTGCTGCCCTTGTCCTTCTAGGTGGAAGAGGTCGCGGGTTTGGGAGGTGCTACCGAAGAAGCCTTGGCGAGTTGTTGCAGTGCATCTTGTAGATGGTACACACTGCAGCAAAGGTACGCCAGTGGTGGAGGGAGTGAATGTTTAAGGTGGTGGATGGGGTGCCAATCAAGCGGGCTGCTTTGTCCTGGATTGTGTCGAGCTTCTTGAGTGTTGTTGGAGCTGCACTCATCCAGGCAAGTGGAGAGTATTCCATCACACTCCTTACTTGTGCCTTGTAGATGGTAGAAAGGCTTTGGGGAGTCGGGAGGTGAGATACTTGCCGCAGAATACCTAGCCTCTGACCTGCTCTTGTTGCCACAGTATTTATGTGGCTGGTCCAGTTAAGTTTCTGGTCAATGGTGACCCCCAGGATGTTGATGGTGGGGGATTCGGCGATGGTAATGCCATTGAATGTCAAGGGGAGGTGGTTAGACTCTGGCTTGTTGGAGATAGTCATTGCCTGGCACTTCTGTGGCGCGAATGTTACCTGCCACTTATCAGCCCAAGCCTGAACGTCGTCCAGGTCTTGTTGCATGCGGGCATGGACTGCTTCATTATCTGAGGCGTTGTAAATGGCACTGAACACTGCAGTCATCAGCGAACATCCCCATTTCTGACCTATTGGAGGGAAGGTCATTGATGAAGCAGCTGAAGATGGTTGAGCCTAGGACACTGCCCTGAGGAACTCCTGCAGCGATGTCCTGGGGCTGTGATGATTGACCTTCAATCACCACAACCATCTTCCTTTGTGCTCGGTATGACTCCAGCCAGTGGAGAGGTTTTCCCCCCCCGATTCCCATTGACTTCAGTTTTATAGGGCTCCTTCATGCCACACTCGGTCAAATGCTGGAAACATCTCTACATCTACCCTATCAAAACCTTTCATAAGCCTTTCCTTTTCGAGAGAAAAGAGCCCCAGCCTGTTCAATCTTTTCTAATAAGTATAAATTCTCAGTTCTAGTATCATCCTTGTAATGTTTTTTGCACTTTCTCCAGTGCCTCTATATCCTTTTTGTAACATGGAGACCAGAATTGTGCACAGTACTCCAAGTGTGGTCTGTGCTATCAGTCTGCTTGTCTCATATTGTCTTGACTTCCTCCAGCTCAACATTGGGGAAGACGGAAGCCATTGTCTTCAGCCCTCGCCGCAAACTCTGCTCACTTACCACTGATTCCATCCACCCTCTCAGACTGAACCACATCATTCATGGTCTAGCTACCCTGTTCGGTGCTGAGCTTTAAACACAATGTTGTGGCTGCCGCGAAGCACGAATTAAGGCCGAGTCCATGTGTGGAACACAAAAGCTTTTTATTACATCTGCTTGGTAAGATGGCTGCTCACAGAATCATCTGGAAAACTCTGAGGCCACGCCCACTCCTTTTCTCCTGCCTTAAAGGCAAGGTGCCCGATATATTGTCCACGGACGGAAAAGTGGATTGTGCCCGTTTAGGTGGCGATCCGCCACAATATCCCATATATTTCCAAGATCACTTGCTCCCACCACCGTCACACCTCAGCTTCTGCGCTGCTGAAAACGTTATACTTGCCTTTGTCAACTCCAGGTTCAACTACTCAAATGCTCTGCTTGCTGGCCTCCCATCCTCCACCCTCCGTAACCTTCAACTTGGCCATCACCCCCATCCTCGCTAACCTGCACTGGTTCCCTGTCACCCAACATATTCAATTGAAAATACTTGTCCTCGTCTATAAATCCCTCCGTGGATTTTCCACACCCTATCTCTGCAATCTTCTCTAGCCCTGTTCCCTTCCCATCACCCTGTTCTTCTATGCCACCCTTGGTGCCAGAGTGTTCAGTCACTTCAGTCTTATTCTCTGGAAATCCTTCCCTACATCCCTCCATTTCTCTCTCGCCACCTTTCTACCTCACTCTCCACCCTCTCTTCTCCATCAAAACCTGCGCACAGCTCATTTCTTCAACCTAGCTTTTGGTCATCCCTCTTAATCTCTTCCTCTCAGGCTCAACATCCAGTTCCATCACACTGATTTGTGAAGCAACATGGTAACTTTTTTTTAGTTAATGGTGCTATATAAATGCAAGCTGTTGATGTCCCTCAGCATTGGAAATAGTGCCCAAAATTCATGTTTTTCTACCATCATTGACAGCCTTGCAAGGAACGGCTGATGAACGTGTGTGAGACAAGGCAACTGTATTGAGGAAGAGCAAGACCTAATGCTATTGGACAGGAAGAACCCACTAGGATCAGTGGCATTTAAATAGGTAGAAATCAGCCATGATCTTCTTGAATGGGGGAGCAGGCTCGAGGGGCTATGTGGCTTACTCCTGCTCCTATTTCTTATGTTAATGCTTCCAGTGCCCTGCTTCAAAGGTATTTGAATCCCAGTTGGGAAATGGGAATGTTTCGTGCTTGAACTTCATTAGAGCCTACAGGTTTGTTCATCAGCCTCGGTCACATACACCAAGTGGGCCGAGCAACCTGCGCTGAACTGCACGCAGAGCCATTTAAAGTGGACAGGCTTTACAGAATCACTAAGCACCACTTGTCTTCACTTTCTGTCACCATTCCCTACTGGCTTCAGTTCATTGGGAAGTACGAGAGTGTCAGCCGTGGCTCAGTGGGTAGCACTCTTGTCTCCAAGTCAGAAGGTTGTGGGTTCAAGTCCCACTCAGAGACTTGAGCACGTAATCCAGGCTGACAACTCCCAGTGCAGTACTGAGGGAGTGCTTCACTGTCGGAGGTGGTGTCTTTTGGATGAGACGTCAAACCGAGCCCCCGATTGCCACCCTCAGGTGGACGTAAAAGATACCATGGCACTATTTCGACGAAGAGCAGGGCAATTCTCCCCGGTGTCCTGGCCAATATTTATCCCTCAATCAACATCACTAAAAAAACAGATTATCTGGTCATTTATCTCGTTGCTGTTTGTGGGATCTTGCTGTGTGCAAATTGGCTGCGGCATTTCTTACATTGCAAACAGTGACTACTCTTCAAAAGTATTTCATTGGCTGTAAAGTGCTTTTGGGACGTCTTGAGGTTGTGAAAGGCGCTGTATAAATGCAAGTTCTTTCTTTACCTGCAGCAAATGAGTTGGTGGATACCTGAAAGAAGCACTGTAGTGGGATATATAGTATAAGGTGCTACTTCAGTGGAAGAGCACTAGTCGCTGTGTGTCCGATATATTGGATGAATTTTATTTACTACAAGGCTCAGTGTATTATGAGAATTAAAATGCTAGCCTGCAAGGCGGTGAGTGTGCTGATTGAAAACATTTTGCAGGTGTTTCACCTTCAGCTGTTACGTTGCCTCCAGTGTCTGTAGTTCTCTGTTTGTCTGTGGTTTCTCCAACATGTTGAAGATTGAACTATACCAGCTGGTATGTATGTCCTCTCTTGGCTTAAAGGTGTACCAGCTGTTACTAGGTTTTCCCAGTTATCAACAATTACAGTCTTTCCCCTCTTGCTTTGCTACAAGACTCAATTTGTTAGCTGTGTCCACTGAGAAATTCTCTGGATGGCCACATCTTTAAGTTCCACTTTTTTCCAAAGCACTTTCAGTGCTGCGGAATGGAACACGTTTTCACTTTTTGCACCCGGTGTTGGCCTCGAAGTTCCAGGCCAGGTATAGCCCAGGATAGATGTGGGGTAAAATGTCCCCATGCTTTCCCAGCAATGTGTGATAATACTATTCTCAATAGTGCCCCACTACTGTTCAATTCTGATATTTACCATCTCCCAAACCAGTCACTCTCTTGTAGTGAGATATCAATTAGTACGAATGATGGGCAATTATGTGCTTTAGATTCATGACCAGTGGAAACTGAATTGTGCGAGCTCAGTTTCATTCATCTTGGGACTGTTGCAGCCATTTGAGCGGAGACTCAATTTTATCAGTCTGGACTGGGCTAAAATTCGAGGCCCCAGAGATGAAAGTAAGAACGAACTTGCATTAAAAAAAAAAGCACCTTTCGTGACCTCATTGCACCCCAAAGCACTTTACAGCCAATGAAGTACTTTTGAAGTGTGTGCACTGTTGTAATGTAGGAAACGTGGCACCCAATTTGCGCACAGCAAGATCCCACAAACAGTACTGTGATAATGACCAGATAATCTGTTTTTGTTGATTGAGGGATATTGTCCAGGGCACTAGGGAGAACTCCCCTGCTCTTCTTCGAAATAGTGCCATGGGATCTTTTACGTCCAGCCAAGAGGGCAATGAGTACTATTAGCCTTGTTTAATGTCTCATACAAAAGACATCAACTCTGACAGTGCAGCACTCCCTCAGTACTACATTGAAGCGCCAGCCTAGATTTTGTGCTCAAGTCTCTTATGTGGAACTTGAACCCTCACCCTTCTGACTCTGAGAGCTACCTAGTGAGCCACGTCTGAAATGGACAAACATGTTAGGATCAGAAAAAGGACACTGTTCTACCTACCATATAGTTCCTTGTTAGATTTAGTAGAAGGCTTTTCTGACTGAAGAGAAATGCCAGGAAAAACAGGCAGGTGATTGCGATCCTCAGGCTGGAGGATGTGAGATCATGAGTTTTCTGTCAAATGCTGGGGAGTTGATGGGCCTGGTCATTGAGGTAAAAAGATCCTTGTCCTAGAGTGTGACCATACTTGACAGTCTGGTAGTCATTACTTCGAGAACTGCCTGCAGGAATGCCTCAGTCTCTGTGGGCTTTGGCACCATCCCAATGTGTAGTTACTACATACTGTAGTCTGAGTTATCCATGCTTTAGGACAAAACCCGATCAGAGTTTTGAAGTCTATTGGAGCAGCTTTAATAGTTTACAGAGCTCTCATTGAGTTGCAAAAGCAGTAGCACATGAAGTGCTTTCACTCGCTGAGAGCTTTCCTGAATTGACTGACTTCCAGCCTAAATTAAATGGCGCTACAGTCTGTCAGTTCTGAATTGCAGTTCAGGAACCTTTGGATGTGCACCATGGTATTTGGCATGGTCCTGCTAACTTGTGGCAGAGAGGTCGGTTAAGGTGAAGAGATGTGGAATGGGGCAAGTAGACACAGCAAAGCATATACAGGAAACTTTCGTTTATCCGGCACCCAAATATCCGGAATTCTCGCTTAACCGGCAAAAATCATCCTCCGAAAACTCCTCTCAAATAACCGGCAATGTTGCCGAGCCACAGTCGAGTCTCCGCGAACGCCGAGTGCTCCGAAAACTCCTCTCAAATAACCGGCAATGTTGCCGATCCCGAGTCCGAGTCCGCGAACGCCGATTTAGTCAGTAGGGGTACTTTTCAAAAGTGCCACTACTCGGCCACCTGGCGCTGTCGGAAGTCCGAAACACTGCAGTAGCAGGATTTGATTCTCCCGCGCTGCCTGGAGTCTCTTTGTTAAAGATAGCCTCGGTAGATATAACTCTCCGTTATCCGGTACTTTCGATAAACCGGCACCACGCCGGTCCCGTCGATGCCGGATAAACGAAAGTTTCCTGTACTCAGCAAAACCTCTTTCAGAGATGCTTGAGGAAGTACCATCAGCTTTGTGGGCAGTCAACATACCCCCAGAATGCTGAAGGCTTTTGTAGTGGCACTCTAAGCACTTTGTTTTAAATGCTACAGTAATCTCTGAATAAAACTGGTGAACATTATAATACGCTTTCTTGTGCTGTATGCACAGGAGGTTTGTAATACACTATGTAGTTTCTTGTTCTTGTAAGATTCCTAAACTGGAATTAACTAATTTATTTTCACAGTTGCAGTATACTGACATAACTGTAAATCTTTTGTGTTCTGCACAATAGAAAAATACAATGGGAAATAAGTAGGGTGACAACAGTACCACAGCAGCTCAGAGCAGCGGCTCATTGCCCGGGATTGGCAGGACACCGATTCATGTTGATTCTAAGGTGCGACCACTGCTCAGCTGGTAACAACCTCGCCTCGGAGACAGAAGGTCGTGGGTTCAAGTCCCACTCCAGAGACTTGAGCACAAAATCTTGGCTGCACTCTAATGCAGTACTGACCGGGTGCTGCACTGTCAGGTGCCATCTTTCAGATGAGACGTCTCCCCGATGTCCTGGCCAACATTTATTCCTGCACCTACATCACTAAAACAGAGTATCTGGTCATTATCACATTGCTGTTTGTGGGACCTTGCTGTGCTCAAATTGTCTGCTCTGTTTCCTACGGTGCAACAGTGACTACACTTCGAAAGTACTTAATTGACTGTAAAGGGCTTTGTGACGTCCTGAGGTTGTCATATATAAATGCTAGTTCTTTCTATATAAATGCCTGTTGTCCTTTCCATGCTGAGGTCCCAATCTGAGTGCTGCCATTGTGGAGAAGCAGGCGATAAGGGCCATGTGCTTCCTTAAAAAGAGAGACTATCTTCTAAATTTTTTCTTCTAATACTGCTGTGAAGCACCTTGGGGCGTTTTACTACGTTAAAGGCGATATATAAATACAAGATGTTGTTGTTCTAAAGGCAACGCTGTTAACTCTTAGTAGTCACTTTTAGAGCAGCTTGTCAAAGACCTGGAAGCACGCCACTTGCTTGCCATCCTGGCCATAGGGAGACCAAGGAGTGGGGGGGGGGTAAAAAAATTAGAGAGAATCTTAAACTCTAATTAATTTGTTTTTTTTTGGTGCCAGTCCAATGAATATTTATATATAATTAGAATAATAATGGATGGTCAGAACTCACTCATGGAGCAGGTAGTCAGCTAGACTCACGTTGCAGGGCGGAGAATTCACCTTACACTGCAGCCCTGCAGTCAGTGCTGTTGGCCAAGGATTATCTGTGGGCAGTACACAGAGGCTAGGACCTGGGGGTGGTGGTTTAGATTGGCAGCTGTCTGTGTGGGGTAAAGACGTGGGTCAGCCCTGTGAGATGGGTAGGGCCAGCGATTCTTTGTAATCCCTTGAACAGCGCTGTCCTCAGGATGTCCCAAAGCGCTTCACAGCCAATGAAGTGCTTTTGAAGTGTAGTCACTTGTTGTACTGTAGGCAAACAGGATAGCCAAATTGTGCACAACTCGATCCCACAAACAACAGAGAGTTAAATGACCTATTAAAGTGCCTTTGGGGGCTTTGATTGAGGGATAAACAGGACATGACATGAGGTGAACTCCCCTGTTCGTCTTTGAACAGTGCCATGAGATCTTTTATATTCACCAGATGGGGCCTCAGTGATGTCACACAGCACAAAGTTGAAGGCTACAAATACAACTTGCATTTATATAGCACCTTTAATGCAGTAAAACGTCCCAAGGTGCTTCACTGGAGAGTTATCAGACAAAATTTGACACCGAGCCATGTAGAGATATTAGGACAGGTGACCAAAAGCTTGGTCAAAGAGCTAGGTTTTAAGGAGCAACTTAAAGGAGGGGAGAGAGAGGGAGAGGTTTACAGAGGGAATTCCAGAGCTTAGGGCCCAGGCAGCTGAAGGCACGGCTGCCAATGTTGGAGCAATAGAAATCAAGGATGCGAAAAGGCCAGAATTGGAGGAGCGCAGAGATCTCGGAGGGTTGTTGGGCTGGAGGAGGTTACAGAGCTAGGGAGGGGTGAGGCCATGGGGGGATTTGAAAACCAGGATGACAATTTTAAAATTGAGGCATTGCCGGACTGGGAGCCAATGCAGGTCAGCAAGCACAGGGGCGCTGGGTGAACGGGTCTTGGTGCGAGCTATGATACAGTCAGCAGAGTTTTGGATGAGCTCAAGTTTATGGAGGGTAGGAGGCTGGCTAGGAGTGTATTGGAATAGTCTAGTCTGAAGGTAACAAAGGCATCAAAACAAATGTTGAGTATACGTTCGACTGTTGGCTCATGAGTTACAGAAGTGATGTAGTTAGACACACCACATTGGTACTCATTTCAGCAAACACAAACCTTCAGTTGCAGATCCGTGGAGACTTTGGTAGCAGGTCATTTTTTGAGTTATCTTTCTCCACTGCGCCTGCCCCTTGTCCCTTGGGTAGTGAACACTGTTCACAGTAGGCTGCGTGCCCGTGCAGTTCATTCGAGGCTGCCATGCACCAGGTGTTGCATGCCGCGCAGTCCTGCTGGGAGAGAGCGAGACTGGGGGGAGGGGGAGAGAGCGAGAGGGGGGAGGGGGAGAGAGCGAGACTGGGGGGAGGGGGAGAGAGTGAGACTGGGGGGAGGGGGAGAGAGTGAGACTGGGG